>CAMXCT020006546.1:40712-243212 GCA_947184155.2 Cladocopium goreaui | reverse complement strand
GTGACATCCCCATCCCCACAAGAACCATCCATTCCAGGACAGCATGAGCGACCTGGGTCTGGCGCTGATTTCCTCCGGCACCACCATCTTTCTAGCCATGATCAGTGACTGGGACCTTGGATTTTTCCTCTGAAAAGATAGGCTTAGTGGGTGCTAACTTGGGATATTTGCGGATTTTCTATGGTTTAATATGGTTCATAAAAGGGATGATCATGCGAAAATGATGGGATAATACTGGGATATTAATGGATATACCCTCTGGTAATTCCACATAGCTATTGACTATTGAAAATGGTCATTTAGTTCGTTGATCTACATCGTAAGAATGGTGATTTTCCAGTTCGCAAACTGCTAGTCTACCAGAGGGAATCTACCATGAATGTAGATCATGTTCGGAACGGAAACCATGGTTTTTTCACATCTATGTTAGTTTACTCCAGGGTATATGTTGGGTAAAAACACCACGAAATATCTGATAGTAACTGATAGTAACTGATAGTAACTGATAGTAACTCACGAAGATTGAGAGAGTAATTCTTCACCATTTTCGTAGGACACTACTTATGGATCTTTTTTTGGGGCTATAGATTTATCCAGATTTTTTCACCATGCAAAAACACCACTTTTTGATGGTGAACTCCGCCACAGCAAGGTGCCATCTTCGCTATGCGCCTCTTTCGCGAGATGCTGCGGCCACAGGCCACAGGGGCGCAAGGTGGGCAGGGCGACATGCAAGGCGCGGGTGGAAGGGTCGGGCAACAAGTGCTGGGATGGAGTTCAGGCTGGAAAAGTGTGGGGATAAAATCGATTACCCTCTGGTTATTTAACAGTTTGCCATGGAAAATCACCATTTTTAATAGGTAAACCATCTATAAATGGGCCATTTTCCATGGCTATGTTAAATAACCAGAGGGTAAAATTAACCACATTTTGAGATATTTTGGGAATCTGGGGAGAATTTTTGAGGTATACAATCCAAGATTTTAGGATATGACAGATTTACGGCCAACAAATTCAAAATGAAACTCCAAACTGGATCAAATTGACCATGTATCCAATTGTGGGGTTTCATGTTAAATTGAGAGGGTGTACTGAGGGGTAGCCTAGGGTATTTGTCATCAACCATTGTATGGGAATATGGAGGTATAATGGAATATTATGGGATCGCGGACGAGTAGTTCAGTGTAGTACGGCAAGCCCCTCCGTGAAGTATTCCATTCTCCCCCAAGAAACCGTGGTTTGATCGGGAATTTACACATATTTGGGACAATTTATGGGATGTTGACTGGAGATGGGAGATGTGATTAGTCATTAGTCATAGTATGTCATAGTCATGACCTCATACTTGTATTACCCTCTGGTAATTTAACATAGCTATTGAACATGGCTATTAATGGCTGATTTACCTATTAAACATTGTGTTTTTCCATCGTTTTTTGTATGTTGACCATTGGTAAACAACTCCACTTGCTGCACTTTCAGGGAGCCACGGCTCTCTATTCCCATCGATGGTTGAAATCATCTCACCATGATTTCTGGGGATCAAATGGTTGAAATCTCGCGTCATGGTTTTCCAGTTTGGGAGTCGCCATGGTCGAAGCCCAGCCCCCATATTTTAAACGGACGGCTTATGAATGCTCAAGCTCCAGATTCTCCAAAAAATTCTCTCCTGCTTGGTGGTGACTGGAACATTTGGGATAACCAATGGGATATTAACGGATTAATTATAGTGCTTAATGGTGGATAATGGTGGTTAATGATGGTTAATGAGATTTCTGGTTGGTGGTTTGGAACCTGATTTTCCCATGATATTGGGACTGTCAGCATCCCAACTGACGAAGTCCATCATTTTTCAAGATGGTTATGGCAGCACCAACCAGATTCTCTCTATGTCACCAAGAAAATCGCCATGTTTCAGCGAAAATCGCCACCCTCCCAGGTGTGTTGCAACTGGAGGTCCCGGGCGTGCAACCCTTTCGGCCCTTTTCGGGACAAGGGCATCGGCTGATCATGGAAGCCGACAAGGATCCCGATCGGGTCGATTTTTTGAGATATATGTGGCAAAAAACAGCAGAATAAGATCAACATTTATGTGATTGGTGATCATATAATATCAGATGTGTGATTTACATTCTAGAATGGAATCATACATATATCAAAGAAAAGTTGTTGAGATCACACACACACACAATGCACCACTGTTTCTATGCAAGTGTTTTTTAGTCTACAGGAATAACATGAATAAACAATGAACGAGAAACAATGACATCGATGTCACTGACTAAGTACATATTAAAGTACCAATATGCCAATATTGTGGCGTTTTTGTTGATCTTTACGCTGGTTGACCGCTGCCGGGAGGACGACGCCTCTGGCGGAGCTGCTGCCAGTGGGGAGCGGGAGCCCCGGTGAGGCTACGCCGCCGCTGTTTCAACGTTTCAACCCGAGCGCCCGGTGGGTGGCCAGATGTCAAATCAACAAACAAACGGCAAGTACCCTCTGGTTATGTCAAAATAGCTATTGAAAATGGCCATAGAAATAGTGGATTTTCCCATTGAAAATGGTGATTTTCCATAGCTATGTTAGTTCACCGGAGGGCACACCATTTGCGGTGGAGATTCAAGCAGCATGAACGCTTTTTTTTGAAGGATATCTAAGAGTATTTATGAACTACAACTAACATAGCTACTGAAAATCACCATTTTCAATGGGTAAATACACTATTTCAATGGCCATTTTCAATAGCTATGTTAAATTACCAGAGGATATTGAACTCCTGGATTTCAAAACTTTGAATCAGGGTGAAAACCATGTTTCACCAATATGCTGATCGTTTTTCAAGATGGCAGTTTTTTCGATGGCACCCACTGACACAAACATCAAATATGGCCATGGCAGCCATGCCGGTGGAGCTACGAATTGAGTTTAAATTAACATAGCCATGGGATAGATGGTCCATAGAAATAGATGGTTTACCTATGAAAAATGGTGGATCTTTCCATGGCAAACTGTTAAATAACCAGAGGGTATCAATGGTCATGCAACAGGAACCGAGAATTATTGGAGGTACCGATTCCATATATTTTTGGCCTATGTTTTAGGCCTATGTAAGGGGATATACCATTCATACATTGACTATTGTCTTAACGAAAAGAACAGCAGCAAAAGCAAAACCAGTGAAATTCCATGGCAGCTTCCAATATGAAAATCATAGAGGCCATGCCTTCATGAGCGATGACATTTTTTTGGGAATCCTCATGCGCAATCTATCCTGGCAAAGACATCACCGTTTTTCAAATGACACATGGACTTAAAAATCAGCCAGATTCAGGTGATTCATCCGGTTTTTTCAACAGCGGTTTTCTTGGAAAGTCTGGCCTCGAAACGGATGATTTTCGCTGGCCCAGGTTGAATTAGGACCTAGAAGACCCCCAGGGTGGTAACAGATCAACGATTATCCACCTGCGGTAGTGGCAGCCTGCTCTGTGCCATTCATGGTAGCCCCGGGTTGCTGGAATACTGGTGGTTGGTTGGTCAATAGCTTGGCTTCTAGGCACTTTTAGGCACCATGTTTGGGGCAAGATGGTTTCGTATTTTATAGGGATAATAATGTGTTTTTAATGGGATGATAATAGGATCATAGTAGGATATCAATGGATACACACGCTGGTGTCATCAAACCTAATTAGTTCGGAAGACGATCCAGAACTAAGTACAGGTGTATCAAATAGGCACAGTCATCATGGTGAACTTTATCCCCCGCAGCTTTGTTGGGAACAAATGCCAAATAACATCAGATAACATCAAATAACATCAAATATTATCATTAATTATTCACAACAAAAGGGGTTAGGACATACCATGATGGTGAAACAAACAAACTAGCTTTTTTTTTCACCGTGATAGATGGGCTTGAGAGGTCCTATCATCCAGCTGTCGCCTGTAAAGTACCATGCGAGAGCACAGCTGTGACCGCACACTGCCAGAAAAAAAAGGATTTGATTTACCGCCGTCTTATGGCAGTTTTGATGGGAAAATTTGTGGTGATCATGGCATTTGCTTTCCATTTGCCCCTGCAATTTCTCGGGAAGATATGGAAAACGGTGAGGCTTTCAATGATGGGATTTTTCCGAACGGATGCCATGAGCACTTCGAAGCAGCCCAAACCGGCCTGGACGGCAGATGAACCGCCGGGATGGAAATGAGACAATCCACATCTGGTTGGTGGTTTGGAACATTTTTTTTTCCCATAATACATGGGATAATCCTTCCCATTGACTTTCATATTTTTCAAGATGGTTTTTTTAACCACCAACCAGACATGTGTAAATGGTGAAATCCCAATTTTTCACAGTGAACCTTTTACCCCTTTGGGATGCAGTCAAACTTGGAGGACTCGACCAGTGGCCGGCTGCATCAGGGGGGGATTTTCCAGCCAGAAAAGGGTCGTCCCAGGGATCGAGTCAGTGCTTGAAAAAGCCTGGCTATGTTACAGCCCCCAAATGCGTTGGCTTATCCCATGCTTCTGACTGGGTTATGAAGGGGTTATAGCATGTTATCGAACTATGTTATACCTGTTATATGTTATACCTATGGTTATACTATGGTTATAACATATAATAACTATGGTAAAAAAACCTGTTATGTTAGAATGATCCTCCAGCCGTAGCTTTGTCCAAAATGGATCTACTATGTACGGCTGGAATAGTCGGGGCATCCCCCTGAAATCCAGCCGTAGAAACCATCGGTTGTCGGGGCATGCCATGGTCGTGCCTCCTTTATTGGGTCAATTTCAATCGTGGTAACGGCTGGAACATTCCATAAATGACGGTAAAAATAGCTGGGAAAATCGGAAATCCTCGAATTAGAAGGATTCTTTTCCATTGTCATGTTTGATTACCGGAAGGTATATCCATGAACATCCCATTATTCTATATTATTATCACATATTATCACATTCTACCCACAAAATCCAGTACTTCCAGGCACTTTTCGTGATAGAAAAAGGGGTCAGCCGATTTCAGGTCCTTCCCAACTCTTTGGGAGAGTCCTTGCTGGGCGAAGATGCAAGGTTCGACAGGTGTGCTGAGGGCCGTTTTTTGTGATACATCGTTGAGACTTTTATCAACCACAAAGGCCCCCCCAGGAAACAATACTGGTTGGTGGTTTGGAACATTTTTCATTTTTCCATATATTGGGGATAAGTCATGATCCCAACTGACTTTCACTCCATCATTTTTCAGAGGCGTAGGGCTCAACCACCAACCAGCTGGTTGCTGTGTCAGCAATACACATGGGGAGTTCCTCCAAGAATCCGATGCAATGGAACATCCAAAGCTGGCTTCGACAGCGTTGATTCATCCTATTTCAATGGGTACCCGGCCTGGTAAACATACAAAAAGCTATTGAACATGGCCATAGAAATAGTGGATTTTCCCATTAAACATGGTGGATCTTTCCATAGTTTTTTTGTATGTTTACCAGAGGGTAAATCACATGTAAGCATGGTGACTTTCCATCATGCATGTTGGATGACGGAAGGCCAGTGCTTGGATTATCGGAATAAGAGGCCACTGGAAATCAGACTTTTCAACATGCGAAGCATGGCTCCAGCGTTGGAGAGCTTTCCGGCACGCCATGTTGGAATGCTGGAGGGTCGTGCAAAATATGGTCATTCAATGGATTGGTTTAAGGGAAAATTTACAGGAAACCATAGATTTTCCCATTAAATATGGGGCTTTCCTGTAAATTTTC
Source organism: Cladocopium goreaui (assembly GCA_947184155.2). Classification (NCBI taxonomy): domain Eukaryota; class Dinophyceae; order Suessiales; family Symbiodiniaceae; genus Cladocopium; species Cladocopium goreaui. The sequence goes on along the minus strand of CAMXCT020006546.1, from coordinate 237,458 downwards.
CCTTAATCCAATCCATTGAGTCATTGAATACTGGTGGAGATGATGAACCATGGTAGATGAGGGGTATGCGGGGGTGGGACAAGACCAAACAGATTACTTAGGACCGTCCATACTTTTTAGAGGTGCCAATTTCCACAAAGATGATGACCACATACAGTGGACTATATGGCAAAATAGATTGTCTTTGCAATTGTGATATATCACACACACACATATATATATATATATAGGGTTTCTCAAACATGGGAATCTCACCATGATGTAAGAACATGTAAGAACAATATAAGGACATAAACAATGATGAAAAAGGCATTGAACAATGAACAACAATAAACTACCATCTGGTTATTTGACATAGCCATGGAAAATCACCATTTCAAATAGGTAAACCATCTATAAATGGGCAATTTTCCATGGCTATGTTAAATAACCAGAGGGTAAAAACACATAACCCATGATGATCCGTTTTTTGCTGGATTTTGCGCCAACAATATTTCCAAGATGGTCGCTACACCCCAAGTAATCGCTGGCAATTGACAGTCCCAAGTCCCACTGCTATTGGGATCATCGGCCAAAAATGGGTGATTTTCCAACCGGATGTTCACATTTCTGGAGTGTATAAGCCTATTCTTTTTACACATTACCACCCCCCAACTATCCCCAACCAACACATTTTTCTTGGCCAAACCACCGATTTTGTTGATTGAATTCCCGTTTTTCTTCGTTGAATCCGTACTTTTTGTTGGTTAAAATGCAGTACCATGCTGGCTGAAGCTCCATTTAACCCATGGCCTAGGCATTGTTGAGCCATGAGCGATTTTCCTGGTTAGGAACTGGGTTATAAACCACAGATTTTCCTCATGACATGATATCAATGGGAATTCCAGGATCCTAAAATGGAGGTACTGTACCATATGTTTGGCCATATTTTGCTGGGGATATCCCCTTACATAGGCCTAAAAAATAGGCCTTATATATGGAATCGGCACCTCCAATCAATCGGATCCTGAGTCATGGCCATTGATGAAATATACCAATGATTAACCATCATTCATTAACCATTATTAACCATTATTAACCACTACTAATCACCATTTTCCTATGGTTTTCCTATGGTTTTTCCATCCATTTACTGACTCGTTCACTAACTCGATGCTCCATCTGAGTTGATCCCACATCCCATTCTTCTCCCATTATCCCTATAGACCCATGGTGTAAAAAGAGTTAGAAGTTGGTTATATAGTTGGTTTATAAACCCCCATGAACTATAGTCTCTATAGTTAGTATATCTACCATAAACCGTAATTTTGAACCATAGTTAAGACTTAAGTTAAGACCCATAGTTACTATACCTACTATAGTTACTGTATCTACTATAGTTACTATATGTACATATATGTACTATAAACCATGGTTAAGACCATGAAGTTCCGTGGATCCATCCGTTTTAAAGATGCCAGATGTGGCTGGTTTCCATCCTTGCGGGGGGTGGACCTTTGGCCCCTTTGGCCGCCCCGGAGGTGAGGAAGTGGGAGGGACAAAGGAATGGAGGTTTTGCCCGGCCTGGGAAACCATAGGAAAACCATAGGAAAACCATAGAACATCGATTGCGAGCTTAGTGCGGCCCGCTATTTCACACCCAGCCAGCCAGCCGGCCGGCCGGCCGGCCGGCTGGCCAAAAACCAAGCACCAGCTGGCCGGCTGGCCGGCCGGCCACAAACCAAGCCCCAGCTGGCCGGCCGGCCGGCCACAAACCAAGCCCCAGCTGGCCGGCCGGCCGGACGCCACAAACCAAGAACCAGCTAGCCACCGTGGCGCCAGCTGAAGCCAAGCGACAGCCAGCCAGCCAGCCAGCCAGCCAGCCGGCGGGCCAAAAACCAAGCCCGGCGAATGAAATTAATGAATGCAATGAAAGAAACGACTGACATGAATGCAATGAATGAAACACATGAAATGAATAAAGCGAATGAAACGAATGAAAGAAGTTCATTGAATGAAAATGAATGAAACGAATGAAACGAATGAAACAAATGAAAAGAACCAAACGAATGAAGCGAATGACATGAATGAAACGAATGAAGCGAATGCAACAAAAGAAATGAATGAAATGAATGAAATGAACGAAAGACATGAAATCATTGAAATGGCTGAATTGAATGAATTGAAAGAAATGATCCAAATACATGAAATGAATGAACTGAATGAATGGAATGAAATGAATGAAGCGAATGAATTGAACAAAAAACATGAAAGGAGTGAAACAAATGAAACACATGAAATGAATGAAATGAGCGAAAGGAATGACATGATTTCAATGAGTGAAATGGGTAAACTGAATGAAAGCAAAATGAAATGACTGAAATGAATGAAAAAACTGAAATCTCTCAAATGAATGAAACGAATGAAACGAATGAAACAAAGACATGAATGAAATGAATGACATGAATGGAATGAAAGAAATGAACGACATGAAAGAAATGACATGAATGAAAGGAATAACAGGAATGAAATAACTGAAGCAAATGAAAGGAATGAAATGATTGAAAGGCTTGAAATGAATGAAATGAATGAAATCACTGAAATGAATGACATGACTGAAATGAATGAAAGGAATGAAATGCATGAAATGAATGAAACAAATGAAAAGACTGAAGCGAATGAAAAAATGAAAGGAATGAAACGAGTGAAGCGAATGAAACAAATCAAATTGAAAGCAATGAATGAAGTAAACTAAATGAATGAAAATTGTGAAAGAACTGAAATGACTGAAATGAGAGAAATGAATGAAACAAATTAAGGGAATGAAACGAATGACATGAATGAAATGAATGAAGTGCATGAAGCGAATGAAACACATGAAATGAAATGATGAATGAAATGAATAAACCGAATAAACTGAATGAAAAGAACGAAATGATGAAATGAATGAAAGAAATCAAATGACTGAAATGAGTGAAATGACTGAAACACATGAACGAAATGAAATGAATGAAACGAATGAAACGAATGACATGAAGGCAATGAATGACATGACCGAGATAAATGAAATGAATGACGCGAATGAAATGAATGAAATGAATGAAATGAATGAAATGAAAAAATGAATGAAATAAATGAAACACTGAAATGAGTGAAATGAATGGAATGAAACAAATGAATGAAATGAATGAAATGAATGAAATGAATGAAATCAATGAAATCAATGAAATCAATGAAATGAATGAAACGAATGAAATGAACGAATTGAACGAAATGAATGAAATTCATGAAACGCATGAAATGAGTGAGATGAATGAAACGAATGAACCAAATAAAACGAATGAAATGAAATGACTGAAGCTAAAAATAATTCAAATGAAGGATGAAACGAATGAAGCGAATAAAAGCAATTAATGAAACGAATGAAATGACGAAATGAATGACATGAATGAAATGAACGAAATGAATGAAACGAATGAAATCAATGAAACGAATGAAATGAAAAAAAGAATGAATGAAAAAAAGAATGACATGAATGAATCGATGAAAGGAGTGAAATGAATGGAATGATACACATGAATGAAACGAATGAAATGAATGAAACGAATGAAATGAAAAAAATGAATAAAGTGAATGAAACGATGAAAGGAGTGAAATGAATGGAATGATACACATGAACGAAATGAATGAAATTAATGAAAGGAATAAAATGAATGAAATGAATGAAGCGAATGAAAACAATGAAGCAAATGTAACGAATGAAACAAATGGAACGAATGAAAGGAATGAAACGAATGAAATGAACGAAATGAATGAAATGAATGAAACGAATGAACCGAACAAAATGAATGAAGCGGAAAAAATGAGTGAAATAAATGAAATTCATGAAACGAATGAAGCGAATAAAAGCAATGAAATGAACGAAATGGATGACATGAACGAAATGAATGAAATGATTGAGATGATTGAAATGACCGTAATTTCTGACATAATTGAAATGGCTGAAATGAAATGAAATCAAACGAAATGATTTGAAATGAATGACATGAATGACATGAATGCAACGATCGAAACGAATAAAGTGTACGAAATGAATGAAATGTATCAAACGACATGAAACGCAATGAAATGAGATGACATGACATGAAATGAATGAAGCGAATGAACCAAATGAACCGAATGAAATGAATGAATTGAACGAAATCAACGACAAGAATGAAAGGAATGAAACGCATGAAATGAATGAAACGAATGATATGAAGGAATCGAATAAAACGAATGACATGAATGAAATGATTGAAATGAACGAAATGAATGAAATAACTGAAACGAGTGAAACGACTGAAATGAATGAAACGAATGAAAGGAATGACATGAATGAAATGAATGACATGAATGAAAGGAATGAAATGATTGAAATGAAGGAAATTAATGAAATGCATGAAATGAATGAAATGAATGAAACGAATGAAACGAATGAAACGAATATAGTGAATGAAATGAATGCAATGACTGAAACAAGTGAAGCGAATAATATGAATGAAACGAATGAAGCGAATGACATGAATGAAATGAATAACATGAATGACAGGAATGAAATGATTGAAATGAAGGAAATTTATGAAATGCATGAAATGAATGAAATGTTTGAAACGAATGCAAGGAATGAAACGAATGAAACGAATTGCATGACTGAAGTGAATGACATGAAGGAAATGAATGAAATGACTGAAATGCACGAAATGAATGAAACGGATGAAGCGAATAAAAGTAATGAAATGAACGAAATGAACGAAATGAATGGCATTAATGAAATGAATGAAATGACTGCAATGAAGCAAATAACCGAAATGAATGAAATCAAAGAGCAAACCCGCGGACCACACTTTGTGCGAGCCTGCTCAATCGAAACGCATGTCAAGATTTCACAAGAGCCACTTCATACGGAAAATTACAGGAAGAATGCCCAGAACGCGGACACACACACACACACACTGTGCGCGAGCCTGCGTAGTCGAAACGCATGTCAAGATTTTATACGCGACGCGTTATACGAAAATTAACAGGTAACAGGCCGCAGAAGAGAATGACCACCCTGATCAAGCACCAACCTTCGCATCTACCGTCAGAACCCCTCAGTGTAGACACACTGTTTGGGGAAGAATGTTTTTACATTCTAGCTGCCAAATAAATTCCGACCTTCAACCTAACATTCTATCTAACACTAACATATTTCCTCTAACACATATTCCAGTTTTATCACCTACTCTGTCTACCATTTTTCAACATTCTATCTAACATATATGCTATCTACCTAACATTTCTGTGGTCACACTATCGCATATTTCATTTGAGATTCTTACAGCTTACAGAATTTTAACATGTCCCATTTAGCACTTACTGTAACTAATATCCGGAACCAAGTAGCTAGGCCCACCAGCCGAGCCAGCGTGCCAGCCAGCCAACTAGCCAAGCAGCCAGCCAGCCGGCCGGCCGGCCAAAACCTTAGCCAATTGGAGGTACAGCCAGCTGTCAGCCGGCCGGCCGGCCGGCCAAGACCTTAGCCAATTGAAGGCACAGCCAGACAGCCAGCCAGCCAGACAGCCAGCCAGCCAGCCAACGAAGCAGCCGGCCGGCCGGACGTAGCTCATACACACGCCTAGCCGGCCGGCCGGCCGGCCGGAATCAACACAGACTGGCCGGCCGGCCGGGCAAGAAATAGCAGGCCGAATTCCCCGCACAGTCGAACATCATGGGAAAACCATGGGAAAACCATGGGAAAATGATGATTTATATGGAAAGATCCACCATTTCTGGGAAAGATCCAACTATTTCGACTGGGCCATGGCTTCAAGTTCGCTGTTTGTGTTAGTTTAGCCTCTGGTAACATCACCGTCATAACATGGGAAACCCATAGGAAAATGGAGGTTTTAATTGGATTAACATGGATTAACATGGATTACCCTAAATGTAATTTAACATGGCTATTGAAAGTCACCAAATTTAATGGGTAAATCATCTATAAATGCTAATGTGCCATGGCTGTGTTAAATTACCAGAGGGTACCCTCTGGTAAACGTTTACAAAAAACGATGGAAAGATCCACCATTTTGTTGCCGATCAACTATTTCTATGGCCATGTTCAATAGCAATCACCTGTTACCCTCTGGCAAACTAACAAAAAAGTATGAAAAATCATCATTTTTAATGGGAAAATCCACCATAAATGGCCATGTTCCAGTTCGCTTTTTGTATGGCTATACCAGGCCGGGTAATGGGAGATTTCACCGTCATAGGATGAACACTATCTGCAAAGAAGATTAGGACCCTCCAACACTTTTGTCAATTTGTCCTCATCTTTGGAGTGTTGAAAAAGCAGCAATGAAAGTGTGTTTTCAATTTTCATCAAAACCCGATCATTTGAGCTCGCTACAAACTGTGAGACCGAGCGAAACAAAGGGTTCTGAAACCCCATGTTCAGGTCCAGTACGAAATAGCGCATGGAAATGAGCCTTTCCGTGAGCCAACGTGACAAGCCAAGGGGTCACTTCCCTAGAAAATCTAGCCTCTGGTAAACTAACATAGCTATTGAAAATGGCCATTGAAATAGTGGATTTACCCAGCTACAAAATGGTGTATCTTTCCATAGTTATGTAAACGTTTACCAGAGGGTACAGGGTTCATTGAAACGACCTGAAATTTATCTTTGAAGACCTGTTCAGGACTTGCCGCAGGGACTCTGTTTCAACACCAAACTCACCTTCAAAGACCCATCGCATGGGAGCCTAACCAATTCTTGTTGGATCCCTGATTACTTTTGGAATGCTGGAATTTCTTTGTTTTTCACCGATATATGCTGTTTTTTTTCCCGGAATCCTCACTTTTTTCGTTTCAGCTTGATGAATTATCATAGTTGATCCACAGCAATTGCTGATGGTTTCAACCCCATTTGGGATGAGCGGAAATCAGCGGAAATCAGTGGGTAAAAAGACATCCATTTGTTGGAATCGGAAGCGGCTCAAACTTGCCTCAGCCTGATCGCTTTCCCATTAACCCGTGGCCAAAAACGCCAAAATGTGGGTTTCCCTTGTGGCGGCAATGGCAGCAGTTTCCATGGCCTGTTTGGGGGTTGGGACTTGGCTTACCGGCTTTCCCGATGGGAAATGATCAAATGGTGGATTCAGAACATCTCCATGTTCGTTTGCTCGAGATCGATTTGTTTTACCCTGGTAATTTAACACAGCCATGGTATAGATGGCCCATAGAAATAGCTGGTTTACCGTTCTTAATAGCATGGTGGATCTTTCCAGTTCGCAAACTGTGAACGTCATAACCAGGTGGTATAACCTCCATTTTTCTATGGTTTTCCTATGGTTTTCCCAGCTATAAACCTCCTTTTTCCTATTCGATTGGTGGTTGTATCGGTTGTATCACCGTGAAATCAAGCCACCATCCTCATCAACGAAGCATTCTCATCAAATCTCAGCGGCAAGCCTCTCTCGTAGATAAGACAACTGGACAGCTGGAGGTTTGGGGGGAACATACCCTCTGGTAAACTAACGTAACTATGGAAAATCACATTTTTTTAATGGGTAAAGCCACTATAAATGGCAATTTTCAATAGCTTTTTGTATGTTTACCAGAGGGTAATCTATAAGCCCAACATCCTGAAAACACGGTTCGATCTTTTTGGGGGATCGTGGAAAAAAACCCGGTTCAACCTGGTTCAACTGCTCAAACAGTGAAGAGTCATCCCCCAGACTAGACCCTGAAAATCCCATATATTTGGAGGTTAAACTCGTCTTCCAAAGCCAACGTCATGGCAGGGTTGTCATCGATCCATTGGGGGGATTGTTTTTGAAGGCGATCCATGGAGTATTTGGATCCATGGTTTGATCATTAGCGCTGTCACTAATATAAGCCTACAATCATGGAATCACGAATGTCTTAGAAGATGCAGATAGAGAAAGATACACATACATACATACATACATACATACATACATACATACATACATACATACATACATACATACGTACGTACGTACGTACGTACGTACGTACGTAGTACGTACGTACTACGTACAGACACACAGACACACAGACACACAGACAGACAGACAGACAGACAGACATACAGACAGACAGACAGACATACAGACAGACAGACATGCATACAGACAGACAGACATACAGACGGACATACATACATACAGACATACAGACCGACAGCCAGGCAGGCATACAGACTGACTGACTGACTGACTGACAGACAGACATACATACATACAGCATGCATGCATACTTTATTGTATGCATATAATTGCATATATATATATATTGTTTGTATGTATATGCATACATATGGCCATTACAACACATCACAGGAACGCACTCCCAAGTTCCAATTGGTGTCTTCCTTCGTGCCTGGGCTTGAAAACCTACTTCTGGGTGCAGTTCCAGTGAACTAAAGTGATGATAAATAGCCATAGATATGGGGGTTATGGAGATATCCCAAGTTATGGTGGTTAAGATCCCATGGTTATAGCCATAAAGATCATCCCAAATGCCTGCCCCAGGCTTGTAATCGACCCAGGGAAGCGTCATCTTCCAACCCCCAAGGCAGGGTCCAAGTATGCTAATTTGGGGGATAGTAGATGCCACTATATTCCCATTCTCCCACCATTGTTTGCTGCTTACCCTCTGGTAATTTAACATAGCTATGGAAAATCACCATTTTTCATGGGAAAACTCACTATAAATGGCCATTTTCAATAGCTATGTTAGTTTACCAGAGGGTAAACCACCATTTCTGTTGATTGAATCCCTATTTTGCTTGGTAAAATCGCCTTCGAAAACCACGATGAAAATAGCCAGGTGGCCACAGCTGATCTACCCACTCTGCCGCCACTGCCCAGTGCGGCGGTCAAGGAGGCAAGATTTTGGATGGAGATTTCACCAATGGATGGAGATTTCGAGTTGTCCAGATTGATATCCCCGAATTGCATCCAAATCCCCATTGAATAGCAATGGAATTTACATATACCCGTTACCAAAAACCATCAATTTGCAGGATCATCATGGATCATTATCCCATTTTCCGAGCCAAAGAAAACCCAGTTGGTTCGGGGATTCTCCAGCTGGCCATGTTTGATTACCAGAGGATATAACCATTCATACCCTATTATCCTATTATTATCTCATTAATATCCATATAATTGTTATCTCTATTAAACCATATGAAACCACACTAAACCATGGTTACTACAACGCGCTGCCCACCAGTTATAAGTTATAAGTTCAAGTTTATAATCCCCATTCATATATCATACATAATATCTCACAAACCCAGCAGTTATTGTTCACCAACTTAGAGGTAGCTGGGCACCTGCTTGCAGGAGACATTGTTATCCCATTGTTATCCCATTACAGTATGATCCCACTATTGCTTTGATCAAGGGTCTTGACTTCGAAAGCCCTTACCCCCAAAAAACACGGAGAGTTGGGGTACATTGTCACAAATAATTATATCATATTATTATTATTATTATCTCATTATCACCCCTTATTCAACCATAGAACGCCATATAAAACAAGCCATGTTCACCATCAACTATGGTTATTCCATCATTATCCCAATAAAACACCATATACCCTCTGGTAAACAAACATGACTATGGAAAATCACCTCTTTTTTTGTTAAATCAACTATCAATGAGCACAAAATTCACCATTTTCAATAGCTATGTTTGACATCACCAGAGGGTAAACCTCCATTTTCCTATGGTTTTCCTATGGTTTTCCCATTAAAATCTCCATTTTCCTATGGTTTTCCTATGGTTTTCCCATTAAAATCTCCATTTTCCTATGGTTTTCCCATTAAAACCTCCATTTTCCTATGGTTTTCCTGGGATAAAAACTGCTGGGACATTTGGGCGCTGGCAACGGGATTTTCACGAGGCCGCGGCAGACGTGGGCGATGCCGTGCCCACGGTGCCACCGCTGCCGGATGCCTTGCCGACGGCCGGCGAGGTGCGGGGTACTTCTCGCGGCTGGCGAGGTGAATGACATGAATTACCCTTGGCTTAATAGACATTTACCCTCTGGTTATGACTAACATAGCTATGGAAAATCACTATTTTCAATGGGAAAATCCACTATAAATGGCCATTTTCAATAGCTATGTTAAATTACCAGAGGGTAATATGTTTAATAGGATGGAGAATGGATAGACATACATAGAAACTTGATATGGTTTCATAGGGAGGACAACGGGATAATCATGAATATCTCTCGGTATATGAATGGGATATTGATGGGATATGAACGGGATATTCGTGGCTTCTATCCAGTCACCGCAAGTGGTAAAAACGCCGTATTCATTAGGCTGACCAGATTTAGATACATTGAAAAGAATAGACTTGTTGCATATAAAGCGCTTAGTGTCATGAAACATGGCTGGCTGGGAAAATTCTGAACTAAATTTTAAATTTCAAATGCTGTTTTCATTTAAACAAATCATACAACTATCACTGGGGATTTTCCATGGCTATGATTGAACATCAGATGGGTAGCCAGCCATGGCAGCAAAACTCACCCAGAGATGTAGGATTTCAACGACAGAAACGGGTACCTTCCGGTAATTGTTACATAGCAATGGATATTTCGTTAGCATAGCCCATTTCAAGAGGATTTAGATGGATTTGGCTACCAAAAAAAAGGTGAGTTTCCATAGTTAAGTAAGAAATTACCGGAGGTTGTATCTCATGATTTCATTCTCATCATTACCCCCTGGTAAACTAACATAGCTATTGAAAATGGCCATTTATAGTTGATTTACCTATTAACAATTGTGATTTTCCATAGTTTTTTGTAAGTTTACCGGAGGGTATATCCCCATGCAATTGGTGGGCAACTAAAAGGTTGCATTTGGGCTATCCCCTCCAGCGCCAACAACCTGAGCGAACGGTGGGATCGACGACTTTCAAGGGCTGCGGGGGAAAAACCCCTGGCAGGGTTGATTAGTTCAGGGATTTAAGCGTCATTTATATGGTTGAACCGCTGAAAACATCAACCATTATAGGGATAATTGATGAATGAATATATATGAATATCATTTTTGTTGGGGTCATAGCCGGAAAAAAACCCTTCAAACTATGGGGATATAATGGTTACATGATGGTCGGTTATTAGTTTGGGGGTAAGACTATCCTCTAGATATTGGGGGTGATCACCATCCATCATCTGGGAAATCCGTTCTTCACAGATCAGATTTTAAAGGGACAACGTTGCGGGTTTTGAACACTGCTCATCAGTATTGAGGGACGACGTTGCGGGTTTCGAGTCAGATACCACTTGTAGTCCCATATGGATAGCGAATTGCGGATAATCCAAGTGGTGAGTCGACAAAGTAGTTAGGGATTGTTACCCTTTGGTAATTTAACATAGCTATTGAAAATGGCAATTTATAGTGGATTTACCAATTGAAAATGGTGATTTTCCATAGCTATGTAAAATTACCAGAGGGTAGGAGTAATAACTCTGTATTCGGTACTTGTATATTGGATATATATATATATATATTGGATATATATATATATTGGATGAATATGGGCTTACTATTTCTTTGTACAGTAATCAGCATATCGTAATATCGCCAAGCCCAAGTGCAAGGAAACACATCCAGTTGGTGAGACAACCAACTTTGATGATTGAATTGTCACCTCCAACAATCCGACTTCCCTAAGCACCTATGGATACCCAACTGCCAATAATAACATTTTATTTTGGATAAATTGTAATGACCGAACCCTGCGACGTCACTTGAATGATTGTTTACACAAAACGCACACACACACATACGCACATATGTATATATATATATGATATCGTGTATATATATATATATATATATGCGCATGGGTAACTATTCCAAAGTGGCAGACATTTCAGGTTGGTGATTTACTACATATTTTATCCATTTTTTTCCCCCATTGCCCAGAGAATACTCATTGAAACCACATCAAACCCCCATAGAACCATGATTTTCACGGGAACCATCCCAAGTTATTCTGGTTGGTGGTTTGGAACATTTGGATTATTTTTCCATATATTGGGAATGTCATCATCCCATTTGAATTTCATATTTTTCAGAAGGGTAGGTTGAAACCACCAACCAGCATTTATATTTCCAGAGAAATATCCCAAGTATTGATATTGCAATAACCAATCATATATAACCAATGATTAACCATCATTAACCACTATTAACCACTATTGAACCATTATTAACCATTAACCAACCAGCTACATATCATATTGCAAGTATCGATATTCATACTGCTTGGTGGTTTCAATCATTTTTTTTCCAGAATATATGGCATACTCCTTCCTATTGACGAAGTCATATTTTTCAAGATGGGTTTTTAACCACCAAGCAGCATATTTCAGAGGGGTTTTTCCAACCTCATCTCCCCAATGGATTTCTCCAGCGGAGGTTTCTGTTTATACCCGGGGCCCCTCTTGTCACATTGTTCTGGGATTTCACCCGTTTCATCCGCCATGGTGATATTTTTTGGAGGGTGGTAAAAAGGAACCATCCGGGACTCCTGAGATTATTTTATGCTCCGGTAAATTAACATAGACCCTGCCAGATAATGGGTTGGAAGACTAGTTTCCATTAAACATTGGTTATTTTCAGGGTCTATGTTTATTTATTTGAATTAAGGACTATCATTAAATAAAGACTTGATGGACCCAATCATTGATAACCCCCATAATAAACCCGATAAACCATAATGAACAGTTTTTAGATTCGCATTTAAACATTCATTTAGTTCGGGGATTTTCCAGCCAGTTATGTTTGATGACCAGAATTATTTCCTTAGTATTATTAAAGCATTTATAACAATGATGGTTAGCAGCATATAAAAATATTATCAATTATCATTCTATTCCATTATTATCCCATTCTTTATGTCATTCCAGTCCGTTATTATCCCATTCTTAAAACAACATTTGGGTGAATGATGCTCAAAACATGTTCGCTGCAACCTGGACGTTTGCCCGGAGTTGATGTCCCGCAATCAACTTATTGTTCAGAGGGGGTGGCTAATTTTGATCCCTCATGAAGATAAAGTTGATGTTATTTCCCCCAATCAACATATTGTTCTGAGGAGGTGGCCAATTTTGATCCCTCATGAAGATAAAAATGATGTTGTTAGCCCGTTCAGCATATTTTTTCATAGGGGGGGCGGATTTTGTTCCCTCATGAAGATAATGTTGATGTAATTACCCGATTCAACATATTGGCCATAGAGGGTGGCGTGTTGTTAGCCCGTTCAGCATATTGGTCATAGGGGGTGGCGGATTTTGATCCCATGATGATCAGGTGATATTGTTTCCTCATGAAGATAACTGTATTCAAGTTATCTTTCACATGCCACCGTTGGCCATGCTTGGATTCGCAACTTCCCAGCAACACAGAATTGTCTCTGTTATGTCACAATGATGAGTCTGGGCGAACGTTAAGGTTGCGGACAACATGTTAAAACCATATAAAACCATTATCATTCCAGTCATTATCCCATTCTTAAAACCACGATAACTTTCCAGTAAATTAACATAGACCCTGCCAGATAGGATTTGGAAGATGAGTTTCCACTAACATCATGGGTGATTTTCAGGGTCGAACTGTCAATTTACCCCCAAGGTAAACCATGGTGTAGTAGGGAATTTCCACATTCCATGGGTGTTTAATATGAATGGGTGATGGGATTATGTAAGAATCACATGTCTTAAAGTTCATTTACCAGAAGGTAAAGTGATTTTGACATGGTAAACCACTAATGTACCACTTAGACATGGTAAAAACCGGATTAGACATGTCTTAGAAGGTAAACATCCGTTTTTTTTGCGCATTGTCTAAGTGGTTTTGGTCGCTTTTAGCGGCCCCCATCCCGTGGGAGGCAGCCACTGCAATCACTGATGCCCTGCCTACAGTGGAACCTGAGGAGGTCGGGAACGCGGTGGTCAGAAATGGGGGACGAATGGAAAATTATGGACACATCATTTATATTTGATATGATTAGGGGTTTCTTGTTTTGTTTTCTTGTTTTGGTCAAACATGTCTAGTTTATAATTTTCAAGCCATTTTCTTTGGCGTTTGTCCACGATTCTTGGTTACTAAACACCTAAAAACTGGTTTCCCCCTTCGGTTCGGGACTTCCGAAGGGATTCTGACGTCCGGAGTCCCAAAGATCCGCCAGTTGCAGATTTCTCAGGGCGTTTTTTTATTGGTTCCATATGTTCAATTCAGGATGAATTGATTTTTTTCTTCAAAGATATTTTCAGATTTTTCCAGCGCAGGACACCTCCATCACCGGGCAGGTCTCCTCCAAGTCTCTTGGCGATTCATGCGGGAGAATTAATGGGAGTTGACCAGAAAAAGTGGGATTCATCTCGTCAACTTTCGACATTTAATGTCAACCCCGGATTAATAAACCATGGTTTATTGATCAGGGGGGTATTCCATGGTATTCCCCCCAATAGTCATGACTTGATACTTTTTTATGGTACCTTCCCAATTAAACAGCCGTAAACGGGGTTTATTAATCCAGGGTTGATATTACTCACAAACGTGGTGATTTATCGAGTAGACTTAGCAATGTATCTGGCAGAAAAAACTGGGATTTTGTTTTGCTTCCGCAAAATGCCGGTTGAAGCACCAAAAGCCAAGCAGTTGATCGAACCAAAAAATAAAATATAAATGGCAGGGCACATTCAGCCAAAAATATGGATCCAGCTCCCTCGGGAGCAGTTCACCATGGTTCACTGGAGTTTTTCTCAGCAAAGCCCCAAAATTTCGCAGATCAAGTCGGCGGAGATTGCAAGAAGAAGTACAACCAATCGTGAGTTCTCGACAGAGTGGTAGGGTTCATTTTTTTCTTGTATACATCTTATTTGGCATGATGTAAAGATACTGGTTGGTGGTTTGGAACCATGGAATTTTGATGACTTTCCAGAAACAGTTGGGAATGGAAGTCATCATCCCAACCGACTTTCAGTCCATCATTTTTCAGAGGGGTTGGTGGCTCAACCACCAACCAGCCATAATTAACCAATGATTAACCACTATTAACCATCATTAACCACTATTAACCATAGGAAAACCATAGGAAAACCATAGGAAAACCATAGGAAAACCATGGTAGCCGTGGCCTCAAAAGTGCCGTTTTCTCGGGATCCCAAGAGTCGTGTGGAGTTGTACCAGTACGGCGAACTGTACTTGACTCCAGGTGAGATCAGGATTTCTTTCAAATACCCGGCCTGGTAAACATACAAAAAACTATGGAAAGATCCACCATTTTCAAGAGCTATTTTGACATAACCAGAGGGTATATGATTCTAAAATCCCAGTTCACCTCGAAATCCCAACTCAAGCCCGGCTTTCTCCGATTTTTGGCGAAGAAAACTACAGGCTCTCAGACATCCATAAGAATGTCCAGCAGGTCTTCTCACTCGTTCCTGGGCAGAGATGGGTTTCTTTCATGGTGACATCACCAGCAAAAATCGCAATTGGAGATCCGGACAAAAACCCATCATTTTCTCTGGGGAGATCATGGCATGCCATGGGGCCCTCCAGGGGATCGGATTTTTGGATCGGAACATCCCTGGGATTTGATGTTTTCTGGTGGGATGGATGCTGTTGGGGAATTGGCTGAAGATATCTTCATTTCCCACGGATCTTAATGATCTTAACTGTTGAGAATCTCCCAGTTGACGGCAATTGTTCCAAAAAATCCTCGCATGGCTACTTTGGTAACGTAACATGGCTTGTTTTGGTGAAAATGTTCAGGGATGGGAAGAATCAATCCAGCATATCCAGCTTCATAGGGATTTAGATGAACCCATGTAACCATAATTAATGCTGCTTGGTGGTTTCAAACATTTGGATTATTTTCCATTTCATAAAAAAGGGATGTCATCCCAACCCCATTGACTTTAACTCCATCATTTTTCAAGATGCTGAAATTGCACCACCAACCAGTCCAGAATTAACCCATGATTGGCCATCATTAACCACTATTAATCACTATTAACCATTATTAACCATTATTAACCATAAACCATGGCGTTTTCATGCTTTTTCTAACCAACGGGAGCTGGCTTGCTGCCAAGACTTACCCAGACAAGCTATCGACGTTTCGCAGATGGTCTGGGTAAATTTCATCACGACCGAACCCTGTTCTCCCGAACCCTGGAAATCATGGTTTAATTTCGGGGAATCATCCCCTTTTATGGCCGAACCAATGTAGGTGAACGTGAATTAGTATAATTTACCCAGATATGGGTATGGATCAATACCTATTAATACCATTTTTAGGGGAATGAACATCCATTTACCAGCTATTTTGATGTGAACTACAGGGGTACAAGGTTTTGACACACTGCCATATGGTCCACTCTGGTTAAGATTCATGGTCCACTCAGCTTCCACCGAGCTTTCGATGATATGACATATGGCGCCATAGCAACCCCGAATTACTCGAATTTCCGGAAAAAACCCCAACCTTCACATTTTTTGCATTTGCGGATCATGTCGGGAAACTCTGGCTTTTCATGGCTTTTCCCACATTGATGTTGCGAAAAACCCATGTCGGGTCTGAACAAGCATCCCTCTGGTAAACAGCCACAGAACTATGGAAAGATCCACCATCATTTCGTGAATTTTCCCATGAAAAATGCTGGATTTACCCATTAAAGATGGTGATTTATAGTGGATTTTCCCATGAAAAATGCTGGATCTTTCCATCGTTTTTTCTTTCCATGTTTACCATTTCGGTAGTTCCAACCACAGCTGTCACACAATCGATGCGCCGAGGGGGATGACAACAACTCGGGGAAGCCCCCCTTCATAATTGCGCTGGTCCTGGTGGTGGCCGCCGCCCTTTCCCTGAGGAGCAGCGCGATGTTTAAACAAAGTCATCACCCGTTTTTTTTTTGGTCGGGTAAATCCCATACAAAATGGTGGATCTTTCCATAGAAATGGTTGATTTACCCATACAAAATGGTGATTTTCCATAGAAATGGTTGATTTACCCATTGAAAATGGTGATTAAACATAGAAATAGTTGATTTACCTATACAAAATGGTGGATCTTTCCATAGAAATGGTTGATTTACCCATACAAAATGGCGATTTTCCATAGAAATGGTTGATTTACCCATTGAAAATGGTGATTAAAAATGGTGGATCTTTCCATAGAAATGGTTGATTTACCCATACAAAATGGCGATTTTCCATAGACATGGTTTATTTACCCATTGAAAATGGTGATTAATCATAGAAATAGTTGATTTACCTATACAAAATGGTGATTTTCCTCGTGGAAACTGGGAACACACACACACACAGATATATATATATATATATTTCTATATACACATGTGTATAGATATACATTAAAATGTAGAATATATATACATTAATGTAGAATATATATACAGTAGAATATGTAGAATATATATATACATATATACATATATACAGTATATATAGATATTTATATATAGATATACAGTTGATGTACATATTCTTATCATTCAACTGTAGAATTCTGGGCGCCCCTTCATGGGACAACGATGGGATCCCTGAGGGTTTTCCTCTGGAAGAACGGCAGCAATCGCAGCACTTTACGATGGTTTACAACAATTTTTTTTAACTGGCTATGAGTCAAAAGCCTGGTACCCCAGGATACCCTAGGTACCCTACAATAGCTGGCTAATGATGGATGTCTATTCGCCCAAATATGGTTAAAAAAAGTCTTGACCCAACCCCAGCTGTTTTCATATTCAATGATCTGGGTATGATATGGCTATGAATCAATACCTATTAATACCATTTTTAGTGGGATGAACATCCATTTACCAGCTATTTTGGGGTTCACCAGGGGTACAAGGTTTTGACACACTGCCATATGATATTCCACAAATTCACATTCATATTTCCGGGATGGGTTGACACCATTAACCATGGCACCTGGTTGACGCCAACTGCATGGATTTATACATGTGCCAGGTTTGTTATCCACCAATGAACGCGTATGAACGAACCAAAATGGAGAGTACCTAATAGATCTAATTTAAACAAATGGGAATTAGCTTAATTTTTTGATGAATGCTTGTATACATATACGTATGTATGTATAAACGCGCGCGCACACACACACACACACCTTTATATATATATATATACACACCTATTGAGAGCCCACATACACGCGCACACACACACATACATATATATATAATATTCAGAGCACGCACACACACAGATATATACATATACATATGTATATATAGATATACATCAATATATAAATAGTTCCCAATAGACCTTCTGGGTTCACATCTCGAATTGCGCGTTCAGGGTCTTCGCCCACTACTCCTTCAATGACCACAACAACGCAACTTGGCAGGCGAAAACCCAGGTGGTGGGTCTTTGTTCAGCATGACGACCCTGCCGTGGGTGCTTTTCGGGGTCGAAAAAGGGGCGATGCCCGGGCGAAATCACGTTCAGGAGCTGTGAATTTTCAGGGGATGGGTAAAACATGGTAAAACCGTGGGAAACTTCACAACAACAAACTGACCCATGTTTGCGATATTTGTCTGTCAGTTGGGGCATTAACAAACATAGCTCTGAGGGTTGGTGGCCGTGTCTCACATGAGCTTTTTGAAGCAGATGCCGGGGAAATCAACCAGGGGAGCCACTTAGCCACGAATGACCTGAGATGAGTTGGAAAACCACAAAGAACTAACAGTTAACAGTTTTCCATAGTTTTCCATAGTTTTCCACAGTTTTCCATAGTTTTCCACAGTTTTCCATAGTTTTCCATAGTTTTCCATAGTTTCCATAGTTTTAAATAGTTTTCCCAGCAAAAATATGGGTCAAGTATGGTTGACTGACCTGGGTCGCAATGCATTGAGGCGGTGAGGGAGGAGAAGAACAGGAAAGCTAAGTCCAATGCGGCTGAGAAGGAAGCCCAACGCAGCCCGGTCAAAGAATTTGGTGCGTTTCCCCATCCCTTTCAGATACCCTGTGGTAAACTAACATAGCTATTGAACATATCCAATTTATAGTGGATTTTCCCATTGAACATGGTGATTTTCCATAGTTATGTGAGTTATGTGTATGTTTACCAGAGGGTAAACCATTCAACTCATTTTTTGGCTTCAAATCTCATTCTCATTGACAGTAAATCTCCAAGTTTGTACTCGTTGAAACGGCGGCAAGTCAGAAATTCCACTGCTGAATCCAGCCTTTTGGTTCGTGAACCCCTCCTTCTTTGGGTCAGAATCCCATTTTTCATTTAGTAAAACCGCCACATTTTCTGGGTGAAGCCAAACTTTGTTGGCCAAACTCCAAACCTGCGGGGTTTGTGAGGTGAAAAATATGCTTTTCATGGCTTCAACTCCGATATTTTTCATAGATGTTCACGTTCCATTGAAGTGAAACTTCATCATTTCATGGATTCTGAATGGATTAGTGTCAACCCCGGATTACTAAACCATGGTTTATGAATTAGGGGTGTACCCTCCTTAAATAGTCACTTTATACGGTACATAAATGGTACCCCCCCTTTATTGAACAGCCGTAAACGGGCGGGGTTTATTAACCCAGGTCAGGACGCTGAGGAGGCAGCTTGGCCGGTGCCTGCGGCGCCGGGGCCTGCGGCCATGCCGGTGATGGGCCAACCGCAGATGCTGATGGGTGGCTTGAGAAAGCTGATGGGATGGATTCCGGATGGGGATGGGGATGGGATGATGTTTTGAATTGTTTTGATGTGTCACAGAACGAATGTTTCTGGACTGGATGGGATGGAGAGTTTTTTTGTTTGGAGTTTCTGATGGACTTTGGATAAACATTTGTTGGATAAACATAAATCTCATGTTTTTTGAGATTTGAGTGGAAATAAAACCAGCGATCTTTCTGCCGAGTTGGATGAGACCCATGGATGGCGGACGTGAATGTCGGCAAATTCTGGAGGGCATGTTGGATGTTTTTTTTGCAGGGCTTTAGTTAGATGATTTTGATATAATTTGATATATATATATGTATACATATTGATCATTTTGGATGATGCTTGGATTATTTCGTAGCTGGCGGTGACTGGGGATTTTTGGGCATTTTGGCTTATGATTTTCTTTTGACATGTTGTTCAGCTTGCATCGTGTTGGTTATTTTGAATCAAGACCTGCGCTCACTAGACCATTTAAGTACCAAACCTAGAATAAGGTAAAACAGATTATGTAAGTCTACAGTATTTTTTTTTCCGCAACAGAGGCCGAAAGAACAAACCTTAGACTTTCTACATACCATCCGCCTATTTGGTAGGTATAAGCGGTATAACCCATCGTGGAACTCCCATTTTGCGTACCTCATATTTCCCTCCGCATTAAGACTGATGGCTTATTACAAATATGACGACCATTGGTATACCCTCTGGTAAACATACACATAACTATGGAAAATCACCATTTTTAATGGGAAAACTCACTATAAATGGCCATTTTCAATAGCTATGTTAGTTTACCAGAGAGTAACCATTGGGTTATTACAAATATCATATCAACAATATACCCTTCGTCATATCAAGAAACGAAGGTTGAATACCCAATATATGGAATACCCAATGGTATCGTCATATCACAAATTGGTTTGGTTACATCAGCTTTTTCGAAGGTGATATCACCATTCAATATCAGCTTTTTGTGGGTGAAACAATGTCATAACTAAAAAACCACCCATGACTTCCTGGGAATGGTAAGTAACCATACCACCTTTTTTAACATGGTGATGACTGGGTGGTGCAAATGGAGTTTATGTTGGATTCTTTTACCATGTTTTACCCACATCTTTACCCACATATTCCATCAGATACCATCAACTCACATCAACTCACGATGAAATGGCAGTGTGTCAAAACCTTGTACCCCTGTAGTTCACATCAAAATAGCTGGGATTTATGGATGTTCATCCCTTTAAAAAAGGTATCTATAGGTATTGACCCATACCCAAATGCCAAGAAAAATCACCTGCCAAATGCTCCACTTTCCTGGGGGATCTCCGTTTTTTTTTTTTCGACGCCTGAGGCTCCGGGGTGTATCAGCAGCCAATGGTGGTCTCGGGGTATCAAGCTCAGGCGTGGGGATCGGAGCTGGATCAACCTGACCCCCAAATGGGTAAAAAAAAATGCTGCA
Organism: Cladocopium goreaui; assembly: GCA_947184155.2. Taxonomy (NCBI): domain Eukaryota; class Dinophyceae; order Suessiales; family Symbiodiniaceae; genus Cladocopium; species Cladocopium goreaui. Next base: position 216,218 of record CAMXCT020006546.1, on the reverse strand, counting down.
AGCCATCATAAACATGGCATTTTTCATGGGTTGTTTGAAAAAAACCTGAATATGTCATAGATGTTGGTAAATCATGATTTTTTCAATGCTTCCCAAAGTCATAGATGGGTTGCAAGGGTTTTATGATTGGGTTTCCCAGCAACCATGGTTTAATGTGGTTTTGTTTTATATGTTTTAATAGGGAAAAGTATTGGATAAGAATTGGGACAATGACTGGTTGGTGGTTTCAAACATTTTATTATTTTTCCATAATATATGGGAATGTCATCATCCCAACTGACGAACTCCATCATTTTTCAGAGGGGTAGGTGGCTCAACCACCAACCAGATAATCATGGGATATGATATACCCTCTGGTAAACACACAAAAAACTATGGAACATCACCGTTTTTAATGGGACAACTCACTATAAATGACAATTTTTAATAGCTATGTTAAATAACCATAGTTACAACCCCTTCATATCCCAGTCAGAAACTATACTGGGATATGACTTTACTCTCCGAGAATCAACCATGGCAATGGAGAATCCTCTAGAAAATGAAGCTTTTTTGATGGGAAAATCACCCTATGTTCAAGGCTATAAATCATCTATATATCATGGGATCAATGGGAGGGGTGAATAGTGGTTGATCATGATTAATCATGATAAAGATGGGATAAGATCACAATCATGGGATGATGATCACTATTTTTTGATCCACTAATCACTAGCAACCCCCATTAATCATTAGTATCATGGGATTAATGGGGGTTAATTTCCCTGGAGTGGTTCTGAGGGAGGCAGCTATGGTGATTGCCATCATCCATCATCATCCCGAAAAAAGGAGGAGCCGGTCGGACCTACGAATTGTGTTTTCCTACCACCTGGTTGTAATCATGATTATCCCCAACTTTGGATGGGTAGTTCAATTGTTTAGTTTTGTTGTAGATGGAACATAGCCATAACCAGCAAACCATTTTTTCTTGCGGACTATCAAAGATTGACCATGTGATTAATAATCATTAATGAATGGGAATGATCGTGAGATGAGGATCGCTATGATGATCCATCATATTAAGAGCCATTAAGCAATCACTATTAGTATGATAGGATAGATGGGGGTGCGCAGCGATGAATAGTGACAAACATGGGAAATATCTTGGGGATCAAATGATGGTTTACCATGATATCATCAACAAACATGCAGATTCACCAGCAAAGATGGTCTTGAAAGCTGGGATTCAACATAAAACATGGATGTAAGATGATGTAAGCAGATTTGAAATCCAGTCAACCAACAAAAAGGGGAATAAACAACATGATTTAACCATGAATTAACCAGGAATTTCAATGAGATCAATACTGGGCTTTCCCATTGGAAGCGATGATTTTCTACCGCCATGTTCGCCATCAAGCAGCATCAATCACTATCTGATTGGTGGTTTCAAACATTATAGTGGTTAATGGTGGATAATGGTGGTTAATAATGGTTAATGAGATATATGGTTGGTGGTTTCAAACATGAATGGATCATTTTCCATGTCATAAAAAAGGGATAATTAATCCTTCCCATTGACTTTCACTCCATCATTTTTCAAGATGGTGACATTGCACCACCAACCAGTCCATAATTAACCAATGATTGGCCATCGTTAACCACTATTAACCATTATTAATCACTATTATATAACCATTATTAACCATTATTAACCATTATTGCACCACCAACCAGCTATACAATCCATGTTTCGATGGGTTCAGTCTTGTGAAATCCCCGTGGGAAAATGATTCTCCGAATAAAAATGCGTCGCCATGTACCAATCGGTTCCATGTTTCCAAGACCCTCAAGGATAATTATCTACAACATTTAGAGGGAATTCCGTGGAATTCCTATATTTGAGGAGTTGTCTTTTACCATTTTCTCTTCAATCAACCTGGATTTTGCTTGTTATTTTCTGATTGGTTATTCCACCCTTTGGAATCTATGGCAAAACATCATTGATGAACATGTTTTGCATCATTGGATCGAAAATGAACCGCACATGTGTTCCTTTCTCTCATTGGACCATATTGACGTATGTCTATATTTTCACACATGCATATAGCTGCATATATATATAATATACATTATATGGGTGCATGGTGATCAGCAAATTCCGTATGGCTTTCCTTTAACAGCCAGCTATACAATTTTACCTTATGTGATATTTTGCTACTGTTATTCCTACAACCGTCTCCAGACGTATAAACATTTACAATAAAATAACATGTTTCTTCTAGTTATTCTCCTGCTGATGATGATGATGATGATGATGTTGATGATGATGATGATGACGACGACGACGACGACGATGACATGATGACATGATGATGGTGATTGTTGTGATGATTATTGCTATTACCCTCTGGTCTACCATAGCTATTGAACATGGCAATAGAAATAGTTGATTTACTCATGAAAAAATGGTGGTTTCCCATGGTTTTCCATAGTTTTTTGATGTTTTTTGTATGTTGACCAGAGGGTATCCACAAAGAAGAGCCGGCAGCGTTCCCCGTCCCCCGGCAGCTTCCGGTTCGCCCCTCGCTCCGCGCCAGACCGCGAGCCCCACGGTGAGCGGCGTCACCTATGCGCCAATGGGAACCCAACCCTATGTGATCCAACAATGAGCCATGATAGCTTGGGGGTGCAGGCCACAGGTGCAATAACTGATCGAAAAAAGTGGTGGTTTTTCATGGGAGTTAATGGATTTTTTTCATTTACTTATGGGTCAAAAACTCTGGGATCTTAACCCTCCATATTTGTTGGGATGGGACAAGGATGGTGAACTTTTCATCCACAAACAGGCACTGGTTGCACTTCCATGGGGGTCAAGTCGTTGGGTCAGAGAAATAGGCTGTTGATGATGAGATTGGCGAATGATTCAACATGATTCAGCCATCTTTCCATTTTTACATAGGGATTGAACCAATAAACAATGGTTGAATATGTTGAAGACTAAATATGTTGAATATCATGTTTGTTTTTTTTTTTTTGGGGGGGGGGATGTTGAAGACTTAATATGATAAATATGAGCTTCGAATCGGTCTTGCTGATGATTCTGACCTCTGAGCGAAAAGTGTGGCCAGTGATGTCGAAAAGGATGTCTATTGATTCAGTTGACCTAGGTGAGCCAGGCAAAACTCAGGGAGGCCAAAAACTTGAACACCAGTTGGACACTAGAAAAGTGGCTAGCAAGTGTAACATGAAAAGTCGCGATCAAAGTGTATCACCAAAAACCTGCGACATCATTCGGAGAATCATCTCCCGAACTTCTCAGGTTTCCAGATTGGAATATCCCATGATAATCATGATATTCCCCGCAAATACCCCTTGAACCCACATGAAGATCCCGTCCTTGAAAGCCTGGCTCGGCCGGGTTCATCCAGGGGCCGGGCGATCTACGAATGCTGCTTTTCATGGGGGTTTCATGATGTTTCATGGTGATCATTGAGGATAATCAAGGATTAAAAAAAGAACAATGGAAGTAATAATATGTGTTGGGTGTCCGGTGCAGTTTCCCTCACCACTTTTTTTTCTTGGAGATTTCATGAGATTTTTACGAGATTCAGGGTTCGGGTGCGCGTCCATTCGAATAGGTTAGGAAAAACATGGAAACACCCATTGTGGCTATAGCACTGTAGTGGCTATATATATATTATATAATATATATAATATATATATAATATATAATATATAATATATATATATTTATAGCACTTGTAGTTGGAGACCACTTCCCAGTCTTTGCAGTTGCTCTTAGATGCAGCCCCGTTGAAAACTTCTGCAGCCGGGCCCATGGATTTTCCCGTTGAAAACATAGGATGCTGCGTGACCGAGAGAAATATCCTGAACGCTCGAAAAAGTGCTGACACAAGGACTAGCAAAGCCAAATAGACTTCCAAAGCTATTTCTTCTGGTTCCATGCCAAGTTTCAAACAGTTCCAGATTGCTTTGCCCCTAAGATTCTGTGAAAATCATCTCTCAGTCTTGACGTTTCCCCAGTGCCCCGGTTTGGTGACCCCATGTGACCCCGGTAATTCGATAGTAATTTGTTGTGGCCCTAACAAACCCAATGATTACTGCCTGGTAATTTGTTACATAACTGAAATCGCCATGTTTAAGAGGTAAATCATCGATTTTAAATGGGTCTACCCTCGATTTTCACAGTTTTGCGATGGACAATCACCATTTTCGGTGGGTAAATCATGGTAAATCATCTAAACATTGTCAAATTTTCCATAAATGACCTATAAATGACCTATAAATGGGCACATCATCATACATGACCTATAAATGGGTCATTTTTCCATAGCTCAAAAAAACGGGTCCACCAGGTGTGCTGGATGCTGGCGCCTGCGGATCGAGGTACCGTTCCCAAAGGATGGGCTTCGCCGATGTTTACGTTTTTTTTGGTTGGAAACATGAGCAGTGATGATTATTGATACCCTCTGGTAAACATACAAAAAGCTATTGAACATTGCCATAGAAATAGTGGATTTACCCATAAACAATGGTGATTTTCCATAGTTATGTTAGTTTACCGGAGGGTACTGCTTAAAGGTCATTGGTTTAGCTAGATGCCGTCATAATTGTTTTGGTTCATCCGAGTTCATCCTTTATAGGTCATTGATGATTTATCTACCCCATTGATGAGGATGATCATGGTGATGATTTATGATGATCAAGGTACAAAGGTGTTTTTGATCAATGGCACCATCAAGGTTTTTTACTGGTCATTGATGATGATTTACCCCATTGATGATGATGAGTTTTTTTTTCCGAGATTTTAGGAGATGTTGGGTAGATTCTGTCCAATTTTTTTGTCGGATTGTCGGACATCTTTGTTGAACTTTATCCAGTTTGTTGCAGGCTTTCGTCCATTTTTTTTGCCGGACTTGGTCTCGTTCTTATTGGATTGAATCACATTTTGTGGCTTTATTTAATTCTCGCCAGATTTTTCTATGATATACGTATATCTATCTATCTGTCTGTCTGTCTGTCTAGCTAGCTATCTATCTATCGATCGATCCATCCATCCATCCATCCATCCATATATATATGTTTCAGGCACGGGCACAAGCTTTAGCTAGCCTCCGTTCGCACGCCCCTGTATTTGCAGGAATATCCAATCAGGATTCTTTCTCTGCCATGTCAGCCTCGCGTACAATTCAAGCAGCATCCATCTTCTACTTGGACAACCTTTTGGCGACCGCTTCTGCACTATATACCAGCTCCTGCTTGTTGTTCTGGCTAATTCTCCAATCACTATTTTCTGGATTTGTCATATTCAGGCTGTGGGGGAAGCCTTGCATAGTCTCTTGTACATCTCATTCCCCGAGTTTGCTGGAATCAGTACCAATTCAATCATCCCTTATTTGCTCTCATTGTGTCTCGTTTCGGTTGCGTTATTCTCCTGCTTGCAAGTCCAGCCAGTTTTCTACTTCACCGACATTTTCTCCACGCACGTTCTTCTGATTTCTTTACATTTCACTCCAAGATAAAGACAAAGGGAAGTCTTCCACATCAAGTTCTACTTTTCACTCTCTTCTTTTGCTGGAATGTACACTCCTCGCCATTCTGTGTTGAAAGGGCCGTGGCAATTTCCATTGCCTGTTCTCGCTGGACTGAAAGTCAACGTTTATAAAGTGAAATTGGTTATAAGATGTTATAAGGCAATTCTTGCCTTGAGGTAACTGCTACCAGGAAGCTGTTATCATCAGCTCCGACCATGCCATGCCACATCACAGGTGGCGAATTTCTATTAAGCTCTTTCCACTTCAATTTCAAGGGCCAAGACAAAATTTTCCTTGCCACATCAACTCCATTACCTTGCAGCTAAAGCTCGCAGGGGCCGCCGGAGGCGTGCCGGCAGACCACGGTCACTCCATCCTGCTGTGCGTCATGGGGCCGATCTCCTTAAGTATATTTTCTCCCTTGTGATTGTTTCTCCGTCGTTTCGTTGTGGGTCCACCTGCACAAAACCATCGAGTCCCGTGTTATAGGTGCTGGTTAGTAGCTCTTCCTGCAGCCACAGATTCTCCCGTTCTTTTCAACTTTTTCATCTTGTTTCTCCATTCGGCTGACGGAAGGCTGCTGACGTGTAGTTCGACATGAACTGCATATCGCTGCGGGAAAAACATATATTCCACGTTCTTTTCACACGATTAAACCAAGAATTCCATAGCACAACTCCCGCGTCGCCAGGCGGGGCGTGTGCAGGGCCAAGGTGTGCGCAGGGCCACCAGGCCGGTTGAAGGATCTTTGTGCCACATTTTTTCCGGGTACCATCAATGGTAAATATATGGTCAATATATGGAAATATCACATCATGAAAAAAAAATATGAAAACAATATAAATTGAGGTTTCAAACTGGGAAGATCATGGAGCTGAGTGGGGCATCATGGGCTGCCATGTTTGATTAATGGATATTCAGTGGGGATGAATTATGATGACCTCACTGTGACGTCACTGGAACGATGGCCAGTAAGTATTAGTACTACAAGGGGAATCATAACAACTATTTTCAGGTTAGTGAACTAGTACAATTCAGCCAGATAATGAAGAGATGGATGCATACATGTATTATAGGGATCCCCAACTAGATGCCGAAAAGTAGGAAATCTGGAACTATGAGGTAGGTATCATCGAACTACCATCCTGCAAACATTTACATCTTTTTGATGGTTGCTATACATGGCAAAAATGGTGTTAGTTGGCATTTAACAAGATTTAACCAAACACACTCGATGTTTCATGCCAAGATAGTCGGATTTTTAATCAACAAAGATATGTTTTTGAACGAAGAAAACCAAACAAATTGAACTTTATCCAATGCACAAACAATTGGGATTTAACCAACAATTACGATTCCATGCGGGTAACCATTCTTTATCCAAAGAGCGATTGTACATTGCAGAAATGATGTTAATGGGCATTTGTTTAACCAACAAAAACTGCCAAACTCAAAGTTTCTTCAATTCAAATAACCGGCTCAAAATAAGAGAGATAGTCAGATATTCTTTAAACATCACAGAATACAATATATGTTTTTAAACCGGTTAGTTGAATTGAAGGTTGAGATGCAGTATGTTATTTTTCTTCCTACTTTGGGACATGTCAGCGGGTGTTAGAGATTTAAACCGGGAAAACGAGGATTCATAAGTAGCAATACTGGCAGGGATGTTTAATGGAGCAGCGGTCACATTTTCTCATGGGACTATGGGATAGCTTACCCTCTTATGTCAACAGTTTGCTATTGAAAATGGGCCATAGAAATAGTTGGTATTTACCTATGAAAACTGGTGATTTTCCATAGTTTTTTGTATGTTTACCAGAGGGTAATCTATATTGCCTATATGAATGTGTGTTTATCGGGACTAATTATCCATTTTACTAGCCATTTACCATCGCCAATTTGTGGACCGTCCAGAATGATTAAGCCCCCACACAGGTATGGGGGTGACAGATTTTTCATGACTCAAATGCCAAAACTAGAGATAATAACCCACATCCATCCAGATCCCCATTTTAATCCTAAGTGTTGATTGCTTGATCTTTTTATTTTTGATGCTTACTGTCCCACGTGTTTGATGATTAACCGGGAGACGCATCATCATACCTGTCCATATCTGTCCCAAATCATACATATGTATGGTCACAATATATTATCACAATATATGTTTCTATGATGGGGTTGCCATTCATACCATATCCATCAACATATTCCAAACTTATATTGGGGTTAGAGTTACATTGTGATCATTTGTATCCCGATCTATCACCAAATTGCCTGCTGGTTCAGTTGGTTCCCCATGATCTATCACTAAAATCATGATAACATTAATGAATATCAATGATATATTGCCCATTGTTTAGCCAGCATGTGAATTCCTTTTCCGCATCGCATATCGAAACCCTTCGAAATTTGCTTCAATATTGGCACGGTACTATTCTATGAATGAAACTTGCAGGACACCTCCATTTACAGTGGATTTCGCTATGATTTTCCAACGATTTTCTGATTAAAACCACCATTTTTGGGGATTCCAACAGCGCAGGTATCGCTGTTGGCTGCCTGTGTGTCCCATCCATCTCCTGGTCTCCTTGAACGCCGCCGTTTTTCAAGGGGATTGCCTGGAGGCAGGGATTGGGCCAAGGTGGGGAAAACAATGTCATAATACCCTCCGGCAAACTAACATAGCTATGGAACATGGCCCATTGAAATAGTTGATTTACCTATTAAAAGTGGTGATTTTTCATGATTTTTCATAGTTCTGTTAGTTTACCAGAGGGTAATGTAATAACATGGTAATTTACATATAAAACATTTTAAAACCATGTCTAGTATACCATTTTGGGCCACTAACCAATAATTTACAGGGTAAAACCATGTAATGTGGGCCACTACCCTGACTGGGAATGGTTTATATAATTTTATATATACCACCTTTCTATTTGTGCTGATTTGGGGGATGGTGCAGATGGCATTGTTTCACCTACAGTTTAAAATCCCACATTGCGATTTTTCGATGTGAAGATGTTGGTTTATCCATCCAGAAGGGTTGAGCTCCACATCAAAAGTCCGGGATTTGACCATCAATGACCTGTTTTTTTTTCCGGTGGATTTTTTGACTAAATCAAGAGTCACAAAAAAACTAATTTGAGTCTGAGTTTATAACTCATCATCATTTTTCCATGGGAATTTCCTTTCAATTGAATTCACTGGAAATTCAATTCATCATCTACTTACTACTTGCTGTTTTTTTTTTACTTCTTTAAGTCATGATGGGAATTCGTCATTGGAAACCTAAAAACAAACCTATCATGGAAACCCAACAGCAAACCTATAATGTGGGGATGGTTGAAATGGCACCCATAAAAATGGTGATGACTTGGGGATGGTGACTATGGCATTGGCTTTGCCACATGATACTCTCACATAATCTTACTCTATGTCAATTAATCACCATTAATCCACATTAATCCACGTTAACCATCAGTAACCCACATTAACCATCATTAACCATCATTAATCACCATTAATCACCATTAACCCACATTGAATCCACATCAATCGACATCAATCCACACCAATCCCCATTTCCATGTAGGAGAATGCCCTGCAGCTGGCGCCCGCCTGGCTGTTCGGAGCACCTGGAGAAGCCATGGAAGCCTATGATATAGAGTGATATAATCCTTGCATAATCCTGGCATATTCCATAGTGATACACACACAGATATATATATATATATGCATACATATATATATGCATACATACATATATACATATGTATATATATACATACATAATGACAGTATTGCCATGTATGGTGGGATAAGAGTGGGGATATGATACAATGGGATATCATGAGGATGGTTGGACACGTTTCGGCATCATATGGTTGCCATACGTTGCCGATGAAAGTAGATGAGTGGCGAACAAACTTTCCATGGCTAACTCTTGGAAAACCGGGGGCAAGCAACAACTATGGCGACTTCACCAGGAAAAACACGGTATTTGTATGCATTTGTGAGGAGACTTTGTTGATCAGACCATGAAAAAATGAGTGAGTTTTGTTGATTCGATGTGGTTTAAGCATGTTTAAGCAACAAACATGGTGATGCAACCAGGAAGAAACAATTTTGGTAGCCCAAAATCTCGAAGTCACATGGTTTTCGCCATCATTTTCCCATTCAGCAACCTGGCCAGAAACAGAAGGAACACCCAATTTTTTCAGGATGTTTTCGGAGCCCCGTTATTTTTTTTGGTGGAAAAAAATGTGAGATCTCTCTGCAGATTTCAGCGTAGTTGCCTAGTTCTTCAGCATCATCATAGTCATGTTTGTGGGAGACTGGTTCAAACTGTCTAGTGGGAAAAGCAAATGGCTTCCAAATGAAGATCGCAATTTACGACACGATTTTTCTGGGAAGTGGAGAAGTGGAAACAACTCCAAATTACAAGCTTTCGCAGTTGGGAAACCCAACATCATCATGTACTTTGGATAATTGTCCAATTGGTTGCAGCTACTTCCACTCGTGCTGCAACATGTTTTGTCCCGGCTCTGGCTATCCCATTCATGATTTTGAAGTGGTTGCGAAAATGAGCTAACTACTCCTTACTGTGGATTTGAAGAAGTGGTTCAACAATCATCAGGGATTGGTAAATGTCCCATTTTGGGTATATTGGACATCACCTTATAGTAGCCATTATAGACCATATAGTGACTTTAATGGTTGGGTGATGTTCAATGGGGACATTTAATGACCCATGATTATAGCCATCCAAAAACTGCCATCCAAAAGTTGCCAGCAACGAAGTCAAACCACCCAGGCGTCGACGCACGGTGGAACGCTGGGAGGCCATGGTGAGTTAACCCATGGTGAGTTAACCCCCATGGTGCTGTTGGGATGTGGGGCCCCCACACGTTGAAGGTGAAACAAAATATCACCGCACCTAACTGGAACTGCACTTATGACCCAATGAAATGGACAATTTCACTACTAGTATTATGAAGTAACCGGTAAAAATCAACAAACGAAAAATGAATTAAATGGATATAAATGGATCCCCTCAACTAGTCAGGGTCTGGAATGCCGGTAGCTCAGGGAATTTTTTAAGCTAGGTCTACAGTCCCTACTGAAGTATAATAGACCTTCGTGCTGGGAAGATGTTAGACCTTCAGGTTTTTACAACATAACCCATCTTCGAAAACAAATATGATATTAGACCTTTGGCCTCAATGTTAACATAACTTGATCTTAGACCTTGTCTGCCTGGCTGAATCTGCACATGCGTTTGGGGGGTCGGTCAAATAAATCTGTCAGCAAAGGGTTCCCTGTGATCGGGCGGCTTCATGCTGTAGCGACGCTGTGTAACACCCTTTTTCAGTGTGTTCCCTTGCATCTGTTGTCCAATTTTGTTGGAACCATCAAGTTGCGAAACATCACTTTTAGCTTTTGAAAGAAGAGTGACACGTTGTTTCACGAAGACACCCCCAAAGACTGACACAAAAACATCCAAAGGGAAACAGCAAAAAACTTGACCAGGTTTCTGGATGTTTCTGGATATAAAATATAAAACTATATATTTTACAAAGATGTTGAGATATATTGGGTCTACCATGAATGTATTGTATAAAAGCAGCTCTGCTGCTGTATCATATGGATTAAGAACATCATTCTAGACCTGCACTGCGCGTCTCACTGTGGTCCCGCACCGCTTCCAGAAAGGAAACTGTGGTAGCAACCTGGGTCTGAAATCAAATCCTTGTTTCACAAAACCCTAGGATAATACCAACTTTGAATCCACAACATGATGTCAGACCCCCAGGTGTGAGGCCATACCTTCAAAACAAACAAGGATCGTCTGCATTATTAAGGGAAATCATCCAGTCCAAAATTCTCTAAGCTGCGTCTGGCAAACACAACAGCATCCAAAAGGGAAACAGCAAAAAAAACACCATGATCAGGTTTTGTTGCATTTGTGTTGCGCAATCACAGTGCAAAAAAAGATGACACGCTGTTTCGATGATTTGGGGATTGGCATGGATTGGCTTCGCTTTCACGAAGCTGACGTCCATGACATTTTGAGCCAACCATTTTAGACCTCACAGTGCAGAGGTCTATATTGATTTTTCCTTCTGACGGTTTCCCCAATTTTTTCCTTCTGGGGTAGGGGGTCACATGTCTTAGACCTTTTCGGTGGATACCCTAGCCTGTTTTTGAACGTATGTTTCAGACATACCTAGAGAACCATACAACTTGATCTTAGACCCCGGTTTTAAGGTCTATTTTGAACTTTTGTATAGCGCCTGGGCAGTAGTTGATGGTATATAAATGGTCAATTTTGACCATAGCTATGTTGACAAATCACAGGAACGAAAAAAACAGGGATCTGTTGTGACAAATGTGTGCATAGTTCCCACTATATCAGTGGACATTTTGATTAGATTTGGTCAATGATGCTTTGGATCTGGTTTAGATGGGATCTACTGACCCATCGATCCATGAATAGGTTGATTAGAATCTTGTGATCCATTACTGACCCATTACTGATCCATTACTGTAATCCCATAGTGTATTCCGAATTACTGTGATTAGATGTGGTGAATCGTTGCCGCAATGCGACTCGTCGGAGAGGTTTGGTGAACGGAAATGGTGATTGAACAAAACGACAACTAGAAATAGGCATCTATTATTGGCATATATTGCCAAAAGCTTGTTGAAACACTATAGTAACGATATAGTCAATAGTTTTAGGATTCAATCCCCGTCAGCAAAGATATAGTCAATAGTTTTAGGATTCAATCCCCGTCAGCAAACGTGAGTCTTTGAAAAATGGCCTGAAAATATCAACAGCTGTATGAATGGTCATAGATTAATATCATCAATGAATATCAACTATAGATTAATATCCCATATGTATCAAACATCTATGAACCCAACTCATCTCATATGCTGTTCTTTTTGGTGAATATGAATGGGAATTTTTAAGCGCACCACGAGATACTGTCCGCGATGTCACAAACTCCCCAGCGATGGGATAAGCGTTCTGATAGTTTGACATTGAAAGATGTTTCGGGATAGCCCATTGATAGTTGATTTACCCATTATAAATGGTGATTTACCCATTATAAATGGTGATTTTCTATTGAACACGTTTTTTTTTTGTTTCTTCCTCCCCTCAGCCAGTGAAAAATCAGCAAACTCAGATTTACTAAAGCCTGAAAATGCAGAATCCGGAAAAAACGAGTAAGATCCTCTTCAAGTTTCCCATTTAATAAGTTTTTTTTGGTGTAGTTTTCAGGAGGCTTCTGCCCAAATGGATCGATCTGTGAAGGTGGAACCTGAAGAAAGGTCCGGTGCTCAAGGGCACTGTGAAGGGCACTGTGAAGTACTGGAGTGGTTCAGGGCTGAAATTAATTTGCCATGCTCTGTGTAAATTCCTTGGATCATTTCCAATCATTTCCTACCAAAAACGCCGCCACGTCACTGGAATGATGGTGAGAGGTGTGAAAACCACCGGTAACTATTCAGAATCATTTCCTGCGAGGTGGTCCTGGGGCGTAGCTGGCGTAACTGGCGTAGCTACGCGTAATTTCTCCAATCTTGGTAGTACCTGGTACCCTGGGTACCTCGAGAGGACAAAACACGAAAGGCATCCTGGAATCCTGTCATGTTTTCCCAGCGATTTTGCGATTTTCCTCAGGAAACCTCCTGGCGAAACAAAATCGGTTCCGTCGTTGAATTTCTTGGGGGAAAAAAATCCATGGGTTATTTTATGCATCACTGTCGGCAGTATCCTCAAAAGTGTGTTGGAATGCGAATTTTCATGAATTTTCATCACCAGTCTGTTGCTTAATCATAATCTCAACTCCCCATCTTTGTTTTTTAACAATCTTACTTTACTTACTGGTGCTTAGCAGGGAATTTTCGGGAATGATCCATAATCACTAGTAATAATCATCCCAGCAACCCCCAGCAACCCATCCATTCCCTACGTTTACAGTATATAGGTCCGGTGGCAACAGCGTCACCACGGTGTGCGCCGTGCAATGCGTGCGGAACGTGGGTTTTTCGCCGGGGAAAACTTTTACCCCCCATGGCTGGGGTTGGTGTTTTGAAAAATCATTGGATAATCGGGTTAAATGTTATTATGGGGTGACATCCATAATATATGGAATATTACTGTAAGTGTTATTAAGTGTTATTAAGTGTTATTAAGTGTTATTAAGTGTTATTAAGTGTTATTAAGTGTTATTAAGTGTTATTAAGTGTTATTATCATCCATAATAACCATTTTGGGTGAGTATATCCAGTGTCATTATCCCCATAACATTTATACATATAGAAAATCGCTGGGAAAACCATTGGAATATCAATGTGACCGTTTCAATGGGGAGAGTTTTGCAACATGACCATTTGATGGAGGTAACAACAATATTGCCATTTTATGGAATATTTTCTGCGTTATTACCCCCATAAAGTCATAATAATAGTTGGGATAATAACAATTATCCCCGTAATATAATTATGGAATTTTATGGAATACTATTATCCCTCCCATGTAATTCCAATAGTTGGGAGATGGAAAAATCGGTGGGAAAACCTTTGGAACAAGACTAGCAAACCATTATACAGGTATCGTAACAGCAAAAAACCATGCTGGGATGTACCGATGGAGGTTTTCACACTGATTTGAGGGGGATATATTAGGAATATACAGAAACATGGGATTTAGCCTCTGGTAAACTAGAATAGCTATTGAAAATGGTCCATTTATAGTGGATTTACCCATTGAAAATGGTGATTTTCCATAGTTATGTTATGTTATGTTGGTTTACCAGAGGGTAGCTGATTTAGCCATCTATGAATATATTTACCATTGGATATTGGGTATATAATCTATGGGTTTAATGAATATGTCATATTTAGCCAATACACCATCCATAAACATAGGATATCTATAGATATATGGGGTATATAAACAATGATGATCTGGTGGGGGGTTTCAAATGGCATTTTTTTTTAAAGTTTATCTACGATAGAGGGATGATTGGTTGAGATGACCAGCATATGTCTGGGATTGGTCAAAATCACCAGGTGATAGAATCATCAGGCATGAGAAATGGGGGTATAGTGGGAATATACCGTCTGGTAATGACTGTTACAGTTCGCGACATTGAAAGCTGCCCATAGAAATAGATGATATACCTATTGTTCACATTTTATGATTTTATTTTGGCTATAAGTGATATTTTACCAGAGGGTAACGGAATTCGTGGGATGTTTTTGCTATCATCTTTGATGTTTTATCGCTTTATCCACCAGAAATTTACCCTCTGGTAATTTAACATAACTATGGAACATCACAATTTTTAATGGGAAAACTCACTATAAATGGCCATTTTCAATAGCTTTTTGTATGTTTACCAGAGGGTAAGGGGAATCTGGGGACATTACGACTAGGCCATCTATACGGAATCTCTACGGTCCCCGGAGCAAATCTCAGTGCAATCCCGAGCGATCCGGGATGCACTGGGATGCACTGAGAGATCGTCCGTGTCATGAAGGGTACCTGGCCTGGTAAACCAACAAAAAACGATGGAAAGACCCACCATTTTTAATGGGTAAATAAATCCACTATCATTATCAATGGGCCATTTTCAATAGCTTTTTGTATGTTTACCAGGCCGGGTCATTCGTAAGTTGGAGAAACCAGATGGATCCGGATATGCAGATGATGAGCAGGTATAGAGGCCACAAAGCCACGAACAGAAAGGTCCAGAAAGATCTTTAAGACGACCGAGTGGAACATCATTTGTAGCTGAGTTTCCTACGGAAAAGAAGGGTTGACCCATGTAAATCTATGTTGGATTGCTCTAGGGCACCGCTCGAGACTGGTGACTCGTTTGGATGATCAGAACGAAAGTTTTTTTTTTTTAAAGCATAACATTGATTACCAACGATTTTCCATCTATTTTCCCCATGAATTTTCAATTTGTTTTGCTTGCATCGTGTCGGGAATGGGTTCCTCAACCGGCAAGTGGTGATTCCTCCCAGAATTGGAGGGACCGTTTCCAGGAAGTGGTTTTGTCTGCATGTTGTTTTTCCCTTGAACACATCCCATGAAACTCCAACTTCCAGGCTAGATCACCATTATAATTACCATCTGGTTATTTAACATAGCCATGGAAAGATCCACCATGCTATTAAGAACGGTAGTCACCATCTATTTCGATTAGGGCCATCGAAAAACCATGGCGAACTGTTAGTCATAACCAGGGGGTATAATGGAAAATCCTGTTCAAATGGATGATTTAGGGATACCCCCCATTTTAAGATTTTTAAGAAACCCTCATATGGGTTTACTTCAATCTGGTTTAATATGGTATGGGATAATACATCAACCATCATTAACCACTATTAACCACTATTAACCACTAATTAACCACTATTAACCACTATTAACCACTATTAACCACTACTAATCACCATTTTCCTATGGTTATCCACATCAATTGTCAAAAAAACGCCTGGATTCCGCTTCCGCAGCCGTCCCACTGTGGGCCCTGGATCTGTTGCTCCGCGGATTTCCGGCAATGGCTGCGTCGCGTTGGCAGGCGATGTGTGGTTGTTCAAAATCCCTGTTATATAAGTTATATAGTTGATGATGCTTGATGATTGCGGGGGATTATACTAAGCAAAATACACACACATATATATATAATATAATAATATATATTTATATAATATAATAATATATATTTATATAATATATAATATATATATATATTTTTTATAAATAAATAAATATATATATATATATATATTATATATATTATTATATTACAGATAGAGGAATATCACGAGGGATAAGCGGGAATCCCAATCTCAACCAACCAGTATCAAGGGACGACGTTGTGGGTTTTGAACACTGCTCAATTCTTGATGGTTGAATACCCGAATAGCGTAATTGTAGATGATGGTTGGAAAGGGTGGCTATATCATAATTCTATATATATATATAATTCCCAGTGGGGGCTTTATTTCAGGTTGGTGAAACTTTTGGAATATACCCCCAGGTGCGAAAGACCCGGGATGAAACTGATTTGCTGACTGTGAAATGCTAAAAACTGTAAGTTTACCAGTTGCCTGGTGCCCCTACTTGGCGAAGTGGATTCACACATAGTTTCCCTAAGGTTAATGGATGTTTTCCATGGTACAAGGTGGTGCCCCAGTTCGTGTGCTAAGTTGGTGAACATGAATATAATAACTATAAGGTTTATTATAATGTTTATGATACATGATGATACATATTAATCTATAGTTCATGGGGTTCTAAACCAACAGAAACATCACTGGAGGGGGCCCTACCTTTTAGCGATGACCTGCCAGGCCTTTTTGGCCGGTTTTGCAGCAATGGCCAGCCTAGAACTAGGCGCCACCTGTGGGCCCCACGTGGAGCGGCAAAAAGTATGGTTACCTAGAATGGGAAATACCGGGAATATTATGGGAACAGCATAGGAATATCATGGGGATTTGCAGGAATTTAATTACCACTTCACTGGCCGACCATCACTCTGATGGTGAATGTACGGCTGAGCCCAGAACGAACTTTTCAGGGCTGACGTACGAGTTGGTGGCAAAAATGGGGTTACCCTCTGGTAAACTAACATAGCTATTGAAAATGGCCATTTATAGTGAGTTTTCCCATTAAAAATGGTGATTTTCCATAGCTATGTTAGTTTACCAGAGGGTAGATGAGCACGTGCTCATTCGAGGGTGGGATTCTATTCATCAACCAGTTATACCACTCCGCCACTCATGCAGTTCATCCGCGAATGATCGCGCATGTTTAATCTATTGTTTGCGGACAGGCTGCCCTTGATATTTCCTTCAATCAACTGGGTATGTCCTCTCTTTTTACCCAGTTATAGTTCAAACAATTCACTATGACTAGCTGCTAATACCACGGTCATATTCCTCCACTAAGTGGGTTTGACCATCAAGAAATTGATTTGTCTGAACATGTATGCCCCAAAACCAGATTCTTTTTGAGATTTCATTGTTTTTTTACAGGTTCTTCGATGGTAAGATCCCTTGAAATGCGTGGATTTGGAGGTCTTCCCACCTGTTCCCTACGCTTTTCACCAGGTCTGGGCTTCCTCTTCAGCGCCCCGGTCACCCTGCGACCGGCCGCGCCACCACGGCAAACCGCTGCCTTGGCGACGGCGGAGGGCAGCAGGATGCGGGCCGGGGTGGAATATGTTTATCAAGGAATCATTACCCTCTGGTAAACATACAAAAAACTATGGAAAATCACAATTTTTAATGGGAAAACTCACTATAAATGGCCATTTTCAATAGCTATGTTAAATTACCAGATGGTATTCATCATTATTCCAGGTTTTTGATGGATCTATTTTTGTGACTTCTTCCCTTTCTGTGCTTTTTTCTAAACTCAATGCATTTGTTTTTCCAAACAGGATATGTTTGAAACCATGGTTTGCTTTCTTTCTCTCAACGTTTGGTGAAGAACGGTCATGTTTTTTCTCAGACATGTTGGGTGAGTCGATGCTTCACAACGAAGCAGAAACTGCTGGCGCTCCGAGGATTTTCAGCCCAGTAAACGGTTCAATGCCAAGTGCTGTTGGTTCAATTTCCATTTTTGCCGGGTTCAATCAGAAAGGTTCATTTTTGGTTTCTCAAGTTGGTTGGTCAAAAATGAACCTTTTTTTCGTCAAATCACCAAAATCAATTTTTACCATTTTTGCCGGGTGAAAAAAGGTCCATCTGTTGGCTAAATCCTTCATTCTTTTCGTCAAATCACCCATTTTTCGAGGTGAAGATCTCACCTCTGTGACGCCGCACCCA
Source organism: Cladocopium goreaui (assembly GCA_947184155.2). Classification (NCBI taxonomy): domain Eukaryota; class Dinophyceae; order Suessiales; family Symbiodiniaceae; genus Cladocopium; species Cladocopium goreaui. Next base: position 197,817 of record CAMXCT020006546.1, on the reverse strand, counting down.
GGACGAGCCTGCTGGGCTTCTCAAGCCTAGCCACCCTGGGCACCCTTGGTGCCTTGGGCGTGGCCGGCCGGGCGTGCCTTGGGCATTGAAGAAGCGTATGAAAACTAAGGATTTCAATGAGGTTTCAATAGAGTTAGAACTGGTTATAGTAGTTCTATGTAGTTCTTATGATTATCATTAGCCATTAGCCAATACGATATTTCATCATGTATTGAATGTTTATATGGATTTCACTGAGATTTTTAAAATCTTTGTTTTTTTAGTACTTCATCACTTTGACCAATGCTAACTTACGATAGTGTTTAGTCATGAGCCATTGATATTAAATGAATTGGGTATATCATTAATGGTTATTTAACATAGCCATGGAAAGATCCACCATTTAAATAGGTAAACCATCTATTTCTATGGGCCATCTATACCATGGTTATTACCATATGGTTATTACCAATCTATTACCATTAGCCATTGAAAATTCTCCCATTGAACGGTAGGGTTCATAAATCTGTGGTGAAAATATCTGGTTTTCATGGGGGTGAAATAATCATTCAAAAAATATAATGGGGGTTAATATCTGGTTAATGGGGGTTAATGTGGTTAATATCTGGTTTATAATCATTGTTTAAGTGTGGTTAGTAACGTGCATACCGCGCGCTAATAATTGTGTATGTGTGGGTTACAACTGAGAGATATCCTGGTATCACAAAAGGTGGATACTTAACCCTGAAGTTGATAATTGGAAAGCACCATAGTGGTCAAATATCATATGAATGATTCAAGGTTCAAATCGGATATAATCGGATAATGGACGTGACTATCGTAAGTTTTTGCGGTTCTTAGCTATCCAATGGGACAAACATGGGGATACCTTGCCGGAGATTTTTGTGATGGGACCTGCATCATTCTAGAGCCATCCTGGTGTACTCTCTGGTAAACTTACAAAAAACGATGGAAAGATCCACCATTTTCTAGCTGGGCAAATCAACTATTTCGACTGGGCCATTTTCAATAGCTATGGTAATGGCTTCAAGTTGACAAGTATAGGGATGTAGATCATCCAATTTCTGGATTTTACCAGAGATAACGTGGATGTAACCAGCAATTTTTGATTCTTTTATATTGTAAATTGATTTAAATCCATTGAACCATTGGGATATGAATAATTACCATTGATTATGATTATCCGATGAATTATTGGGATTTTCGAAAAATATCTGATCATATGTAATCCCAACAGTGATGGGTTAATCATGGCTTATTAACCATTCATATCCCATTCGCCCATTTTCCCAGGCGCTCAACACGCTCAACGGTGCCGCGCTTGGCGGAGCCCAACGAGCAGCCGCCCGGGCAGATTCCGCCCGTGACTTGGCGGCTTCGCCATCACTGAAAACCATTATTTATATGGTATTTATGGTATTTATGATATGATTAACCAACCAGCCATAATTAACCAATGATTAACCATCATTAACCATTATTAACCACTATTAACCAGGATATTTCACCATTTATGATATGATCCTAAATTATTTATATGGCATTATATTATGATATGATCCTAAATGATTTATTATATTTATCTATGATATTATGATATTTTTTAATGGTTGCATAATTATAATAATGATATTTTTGAAGACCAAGATAATGATATTTCAAGAGGGGATATTTATGATATTTTATGATACGGGGATAGCGATGCAGACCATAGTTTATAAGACAGGTGTGATGAACACGTCCAGAATGTCGTTTTTTTTTTTTCCCCTCTCCATTACTGAAAACAGGTTAGCCTCTGGTAAACATACAAAAAGCTATTGAACATTGCCCAGTCGAAATAGTTGAGTTTTTCCATGAAAAATGGTGGATCTTTCCAGTTCGTTTTTTGTAAGTTTACCAGGCCGGGTAGCCTTTGTGAATGGTTGGGCATGGGTGATCAAAAAGCTACTCCGTTGGATGATCCGCTGAAGGTGGTAAGGCTGACGCAGGACTGGAGATAGTAGGTCTCTATGATTAGCCTCCGGTAGTGACTAACATAGCCATGGAACATTACCATTTACGGTATAGATGATTTACCTATTAAATTTGGTGACTTTCAATAGCCATGTTAAATTACCAGAGGGTATGATAGCCCAAACTGGGAAGTGAATATCCAAAACTAGTCCAGTTTATTTGTTTCTGGCATGTTTACACTTTTACCAGGGTATGGTATTCAGAGGGAGAAATTGGACTTCGATTGGCCGACATGGAAATATTTGCAGGCAAAATGGGACAATGAGAGTACATTTTGAAAAGAAAGCAGTGCGATTTCTTTACATAAGAAATAAGGTTACACCAATTGCATCCTAACTATATAATTAGTAACTAAAAAATTGTGTTACTAATTTAGTTACACATTTTTGCATCCTAACTGGAACTCATTATTTTCGCCCCATGATGAGTTGGCAATCCTCAGGTGAACGGGCCAAAACCGGTGGATGTTCCAATAGTTCCAATCATATCTCCAGGAACGCATGGTGTGACATTCCTACAACATTTCAGTGGTACTTCTTGCATATTTTTTCTATCATCTTCCCCATCTTTCGCCATATTTGCCATATTGGCCTGCCCCCACTGCGGGCTCCCCGCCGTTGCCCGCGCCGCAACGCCCACACCCCTTAGGTGCGCATGCCGATGGTCGCCACGGGCAGCGGAGCCATCGACGTGATGTCCAAGTTATTGCAGGATCGCATCCTGATGCTCAACGGCCAGGCGCCTGGAAGGTGGATGGTGGATGGGCCCTGCTGGGTGCGAGCACAAAACCCTGCTGGGAATCCGCAAAAAAAACAACAGAAAAAGCAACACATAATCCATTTACGAACTAGTTCACTAGCAAAACCATGGAACAAACCGAGCCCATCACACTTTTGCGACTTATTGCAGCGGCACTAAACGGCAGGTGAACGATGAGATGGCGAACGTCTTGGTGGCACAGATCCTGTACCTGGCCAACCAGGAAGTTTGTGGAGCATGGGTCGGAATTAAGCACCATTACCCAGCCGTTGGAGGAATGATAGTTTACCCTCTGGTTATTTAACAGTTTGCCATGGAAAATGGCCCATTTATAGATGGATTACCTGGGTTTACCTATTAAAAATGGTGGATCTTCCATGGCAAACTGTTAAATAACCAGATGGTAGCCCATTAAAGGTCATTTGGAATGTTAGATTAAACATGATTAAACCACCTTCAATAGATTTCAAACTTTAAGTCCATGGCAGCTGTTGATTCTCTTCATTTTTGGGGATTGCCAGAGGGTCCCAGAGGGTTTTGACATAACCCACTGTCTGGCGGCGATGCAGGGGAGGCCATTTTTGGCCATGGCAGGAACGATGATCTTTGGGAAATGTGGCCCGACGCCGCAAAAACCTGCCAAGCTTTTTTTTTTGGATTTCAATTAATATCACCCCAAGACCGAATACCATCCGAATACCATGAATACCCCATTTCTCGTGAATTTCGGTGGACCTGTCGTGGTTGGGCTTTAGCACGACATGACATCCCCAAAAATTCTGTTTTTTTTAGAATCATCAAGACCTTTTTTTGTGGCACAATGAAGGGATGGGGGAAACCAATAAAGACAGGTGGGAATATTGTGCCCATATATGCTCTATATATATATATATATGGCAAAAGTTACCTACACAACTCTCACAACGGGGTCATTCTTTTGGGGGTAAATGTTGCTAATCTGGATATTGCATAATATGGCAATGTTTGGCTCCATCTATGAGTTGGGTTGACCCGCAGTTCATGCCACTAGACACCTTTCTCTTGGTCAACCCCCCATTTTACGACCCGATTGCCACAATCCATTACGCTCTGGTAATCTCATGTGCCGGAAGACCCCGCATGTATTTCATTTGCCCTTTGGTAATCAAACATGGGCAATCGACAATCACCTATTTATGGAAGCTTTTCCCATGTTTCAAACATGGTAATCAGCATTTATAGAAGCTTTTCCCATGAACATGTTTGATTACCAGAGGGTTTTGTTGATTCTCCTCTTGACACTTTGAAGCCACTGGAAATGGCCATGTTGCAGTTCTTCCTTCCGATGATGAAGCTGTTCATTGCCATGTCATTCCTTCAGAGGCACAATGCTCTGGTAAGCTTATGATGTCAGATAAACCCCCCAACTTGTTTCCTTCAGTTTCCAGATTGACCTCCGTTTCTAGTGAGTAACCTCCGATTTATCTTCCCTTATAGCAACTCCCAAAAAGATAGAACATACGTTTCCTACCAAGATAGCGGTAAATTCAACCCTTTCGTTTTTTCTTTTTTGGTTTGTGGTTACTATCATTGGGATAGTTATGGGTCCTCAGTGATAACCAACAATGCTACCTATCACTGGGTGTTTACCTTCAAATATCTTCAAATATCTGGGTAAATTATAACGACCTCACTGCGACCTCACTATAATCATAGTTAGTAGGGGGAATCATCCCAAAATGGCCGAACTATTCAGGGTAGTGAAATATTATAATTTACCCAGAAATATCACCATGTTGGTTATGCACATCCCTATCATTGGTTTAGCAGCGTCGAGGTGGATTCCGCTATCTCAAATTACCGCTATTTATAGGATCATTCCACTTGGTAACCGGTTGTTAACCATACTTGTTACCTTCTGGTATGGTAAACAGCCACACAACTATGGAACATCACCATTTTTAATGGGTAAATCAACTATAAATGGGCCATTTTCAATAGCTATTTTGACATAACCAGAGGGTAAAATTATCCAGTTACTAATGGTATAATCCCACTTCGGGGGCTTCTCAACCAGGGTTAGTAACCAGTTACAATGCGTGGGATGATTCTCCCAGTTACAATCCTCTCAAATTCACCAGTTCACCAAGAAGACAGCAATCAAACATAGCCGGGAAATCCCCAATTCTTCTAGATGATTTTCCCAGCCATAAACCTCATCTATTACATTATTAGATGATTTTCCCATGATTTAGTTCGAAGATTTTCACCATTTTCCCACCCATTGAAGTTCGGGGTTGTTTCTCATATTTCCCACCGATTTTCCCCATGTTTTTCCCATGTTTTTCCCATGAGTTTCCCTCCAGTTAACGTGGGATTTCCCACGTTGACACTAATTGGAGATCCACAGGACTCAGAGAAGGACATCACCATCTACATCAATTCCCCAGGTCATGGGCGCTGTGAAAGTTTTGGATGGAGTTTCTCCCGGGGGGAAGTCATTGGAAAACGAACATAGCTATTAAAAATGGCAATTTTTAGTGGGAAAACTCACTATAGATGATGATTTTCAATAGCTATGTTAAATTACCAGAGGGTAACTTTCTTTTTTTGTGATCTTCCAAAGTGAACTAACATCCAAACATGATATTCTAAGTCGTAACACACACTCACACACATATATATATGATATCACAATAAACTTTGGCATATATATCTGGTTGGTGGTTTGGAACATGAATTTTATTTTTCCATTCAGTTGGGAATGTCATCATCCCAACTGACGAACTCATATGTTTCAGAGGGGTAGGTATACCACCAACCAGATAGATATATATATATATGTATTATATACATATGCCTATGGTTGTTTCAATACGGACATGGTCATCCATGACCTGGGTGATTTGGGGTACCCCCATTTTAGGAAAGCTCCAAAATTCATGTGGATTGATGGCGATGAACCTCTGGTAAACATACAGAAAGCTATTGAAAATGCCCATTTATAGTGAGTTTTCCTATGAACAATGGTGATTTTCCATATTTTTTTGTTAGTTTACCAGAGGGTAACTGGTGATTGCTGGTGATTAGTGGTGTGATTTTGGTGTATACCGAATGCACTGGGATATTGCCATATTAGTGGTGATGAATGACGATATATCCCCAGAAAAAACCGGATATATCGTGCTATTGGACATATTTTGGAGATATTTTCCAATGTGGTACAGTAATATCATCTATCTATATATATATATACACATCTGATTCATATATCTATATCTATATCTATACCTATATCTATTTAGGCATATTACTCTTCTTATTATTATCATCATTATAATCATTATCATTACAATTACAGATATTTCCATATTTACTATATTATATATATCATCTTATCTTATCTTATCTCATCTTATATTATTATATTATACTATATTATATTATATTATTTCATAGTATATTATATTATATTTTATTTTATTTTATTTATGTATATCATATCACAATATATTAATGATATAATAATGATACTTATCATTATCTGTACATTTTTTCTGTACCATATTACAAGATATGATATACATATTTCTGTACACTAGTACGCGGTTTTATAGATATTTTCCGTATTATATGTATATATTTAATCTCACATTGAAATATACAAATGTACAGATAATGATGTTATGTACAGAAACGATTAATATGTATTTTATGTATATAGATCTGTACATGATGCAATATTATATGCATAGATCTTTACATCAACAAACATTAATCAACAATAATAATAGACATATAGCAAATATACTATCAACATCACCAAACATAGTAAATGTACTATCGACATATCATGGTGATTGTGATATGTACAGATCTTTACATCACCAATTTCATGTACAGATCTTTATATTGGGATATTGCATGATGCAAAAAATCACATATTATAATCATATAGATCTATATACATATTATATCCATATATTATCAAACCAATAAATAGATTATCCATATCATCCATATTATCTTCCATATTATCCATATATTATCCATTAATATTATCCATTAATATGATCCATATTATCTATATTATCCATGTCACATAAATCTATATATGGACTAGTATTACTATATATATTATCTATAAATGTTCATATATATTATCCATATTATCTATAAATGTTCTATTAAATGTCACATAAATGTTCTATATATATTATCCATATATATATTATCCATATCATCCATATTATCTTCTATGGTGCACTCTGGAGATTTATGGTGCACCCTGGAGAAATGTCACATAAATCTCCAGAGTGCACCATTTCTTGGGTCAAACATCATCGCCGCCCAGCTTCGAGGTGGCTCCGTCTCCGCGGGGATGGCCATCTACGATGCCATGCAGTTCGTGCCCTGCGCCTGGGAAGCGACCGATTCGGATCCGTCCGTGATTTTTGGGTCCATGGATGGGAAAGAACTGGGGAGTTCAATGGGGATTTTCCTGGATTTTCATGGAATTTAATGGATTGTTTAATGGATTTTCATGGAATTTACTGGATTTTGATGGATTTTCAATGGATTTTCAATGGAGTGTTTAATGGATTGTTGAATGGATTTTGATGGATTGTTTAATGGATTTTCATGGAATTTACTGGATTTTGATGGATTTTCAATGCATTTTCAATGGATTTTCAATGGGTTGTTTAATGGATTGTTGAATGGATTTTGATGGATTGGTTAATGGATTTTCATGGAATTTACTGGATTTTGATGGATTTTCAATGGATTTTCAATGGATTTTCAATGGATTGTTTAATGGATTGTTGAATGGATTTTGATGGATTGTTTAATGGATTTTAATAATTGTTTAAGGGATTTGAAAGGGATTTTAAAGGAGTTTTAATGGGTTTTGATAAGGGGATATACCATGATAACTGGGAATATTTCTATGGAGATACAACCTTAAGATATTGGAGAATTGCAATAGACTTGAACATACTAGGTGTTGGAGTTGTTTAGAAAATCAGCGTCAACACCTGTTGCAATATTTTTCGATTAGATCGTTGGATTTTTCACACTGTCTCCAGTCACAACTGGAGGTGTAAAACCTGTAGGTTTTTGGGGATTGTTGTTGTAATACCACAGCATTATTGGAGTTCGCCGCACTTTTGCTGAATTACCCCTTGGTAATTTAACATAGCTATTGAACATGGCCATTTATAGTTGATTTTCCCATTAAACATTGTTATTTTCCATAGTTATGTTAGTTTACCAGAGGGTAATGTTTTAACTAACTAACCAATTGTAACGAAGGAATAGTAACCAAGGTTGTAACCAATGGTTGAACCAATTCATTCCGATCTTGGAACAAACATTGTGCCAATGCAAAAAAAATTCGGCTGGTTGGTGGTTTCAAACATTTGGATTATTCTCCATTTCATATATGGGATAATCCTTCCCATTGACTTTTATATTTTTCAGAAGGGTTGAAACCACCAACCAGTCGGACATGCACCCAAAGTTGAAAGCTTAGATCTGAAAATCGGCTGTTTTGATTTCACAATGTTTTGAAACTATCAGAAGAAGACGTGTCAAATCATTGATGGTGAGATTGAAACCTTTGCCTCTCAATGATTAAACGTTTACGTAACCAAGTAACTCCTGTTTTTCTCCCTTGGCCTAGAGTAGCCAGCTACAAGCTCTGTATCAGAGCTTGTTTCGGATCTCATTTGTGCCATGGTCAAAACATGGGTTGTTGTCCCATATTGCAGGATGGGCATCAATCCATTTTCACCACGGATTTTTTTCGATTAACTTTAAGCCATGATCGAAAAAGGATTCCCAATATGGGATGGCCATACTAGGTTACCACATCCCATGGTCAATTTGACCATGGCACATAGACCACATTATAACACCATATTAAGAAAAGTATATATTAATCCCATATGAATCCCATATTAATCCCTATATATTCATGATATAAAACCCAACAGTTTGCTATTTTTCACATGGCCAACATAGCAGTTGATTTAGCCATTTGAAGTGGCGAGATGTGATCCCTCGAGGCGACGTGTCCACGGTGTGTTATGGCATGGCTGCCTCTATGGGAGCTTTTCTCCTGGGAGCAGGCGCTGAAACGAAGAGAACTGGGATTTGGTTGCAGAAAATGTTGGTTTTTGTAGGAGTTAACTAGCCAACATCGGGGGATGTAAGCAAGAAAAATGGGGGTTTAGCCATGAACAATGGATTTCTCACCTCAAAATGATGGATTTATGATGATTTATGTGGATTTCACCGATTTGACATTCGAAACTTGGTAGTAAACAAACAAGTGATTTTTGTCCCAAACAGGAGGGTGATTCCCCACAAAGGATCATTTATCCAAACATATCCAAACAAACTTGGGTTTCTCACCCTCTTCCTGGGAGAATGAGGATTTGACCAGAAAGACATCGCGATTTATGTTGAGTTACCTTATTTTTGCAGGAGAAATTGGGATGTAGCCCTAAACAATCAGGATTTATCAATAAGTTGCCTGGGGGAAATTGGAATTGAACCAGGACACACGATTTCTCCATGATTTATCCGAGCGCTATGAGGGCCAATTCATCGATGGGACCCACGATTTCGTCGTCGGAAAGTCCAAAGGTGCCGACGTCCCATTCCACGAGGGGTCAGACTTCCGGCCCCATTGGCCCATTGGCCGTTTGCTCCCTGAAAGATTTATCCTTGATTTATCCAGTGATATTGGCGATGAAATTTCCCCGTTGAAAAACGAGTGATGGACTGGACCCCAAGAGGAAGGACCAGCAAGATGATGAACTTGTTTACTCTTTACACCATTTTACAACGATCGGCTGGTGTGTTCATACTCTTGAAACTTTGTAAATGGGTAGTAGTGCTGCTTAGATGATTTTGGGATTCGTTTATATATTTTTTGGGGGTGTAGCAACTGGCCACTTTCATCCCCACTAAATCGCTGGGAACAGCACCGGATTTAGCTCAGCCAGTTCCTCCGACTTGGAACCAGCGGCAGGAACCAAGGGAAAGAGAAGGTCGCTGCCCAATGCACGCATCATGCCCTTCAGCAGCACAGCCAGTGGTGAGTTGAGTGAGTTGTGCACCGATTTACAGGATTTCATGGCCAATTCAGCAACTGAAATGGAGATTTAACCAACAGACATGATGGTATAATGGGGATCTAATGGGGATAACTCGGGATATAATGGGTATAGTTACGGTATAAAATCAATGGGTTTTCATGGTTTTTCAATACGATATCATCAATTGACCCATGTTCAAAAAGCCATGTTGGTTGATGACTATGGTGGTTTAGCGTCCTAGCAAAGGGTATACCTGGAGGCAGCAGCTGGGGAAACTTGGGAGGCTTTTTGACACATTTTAAGATCTGTCTTCAAATGACAAAAAACGCCTCGGTAATCAAACATGGCAAGGGAACATCCACTATTTATAGCCATAAACTTACTGATCTTACTGGTGCTTAGGGAATTTTCGGGAATGATCCATAATCACTATCAATGTCATCATCCCAGCAACCCCCATTCCCGTCCGTTCCGTAAAAAGCACCAGTAAGTAAACCTCTATTTATCGTAGATTTTCTGCCATGTTTGATGAGAGGCGGCTGCTGCCGATCCCATATTCTGGGATTTGTCGGGAAAATAACGATGCTAGCGACAACGGTACTAGTATGTAACAAGCAAGATGATAAATGTCTTTAAGGAAACTAACTTATTATAAGCAACTTTTTTTTTAAATAAATCATATATCATATGCTTTTGCATGTAGTAACAAGCATAACATTATGATAGCTATGATCAATACCGTACCTGGCAGGGCCTCAAAGTGAGACCTGATAAACAACACATGTAGCATTGCGAAGCATGGGATTTATAGTGGTCATCAGATTTTTCCATGCTTGATATATCCATAAATCTGGGTAAATTATAACGACCTCACTGTTCTCCCTCACTGGAAATCATGGTTAGTAAGGGGAATCATCCCAAAATGGGCCTTAATTCAGGTTAGTGAAATATTATAATTTTCCCAGATAAATGGGAAATATGGGAATATGAGAAATGATATGTCCATATTCCCATCAAGCACTGTCACATGATATGATAAATGGGAAATATGGGAATCCAGATCATGTGCAAAGCCATTCTGGATTGATTTTTGCATCGGATTTGGACCATTCAAAAAAAAACACACACTTTTTTGACCATGGGACATGTTACTTAGATTTAATTAGATACCGAGGTTTGTAGAACTAGAAGTCACACTTCTCCTCTGGTAATCCCAAGCTGGCACTGGAATGATGTCACTGGTGATGAATATAAAATCCCAATAGGAAAAACCATAAAATCCCAGCTGGGCATTCATAGATGTCATTTTTTTTTTCCCGAAAAATACCATCATTTTCCGGTCATTGAACATTTTTTATGGTCAAAATCCATCAGACTTTCGGAATTTGGCGACTGGCAGTTGGCTGGCGCCTGGGCACCAGCAACGACCTGTCGGGATGGGCCGTGGCTGGCCACCTGCTTCTGATACCGAACTTAGCTAACTTCGTTTTTGGGCGTTGAACTAGTAGCGGGAAACGGGCGTTGAACTTTATAGTTGCTTAGTTACTAGTTATAATCTAGTTATATACAGATATTGAACTAGTAACTAGAATTCATGGGGGTTTCAAGCAACTTAGGGGTTGATTTTGGTGAAGTTGTTAAAAGTTATACCAGCTGGTTTATATAAGGGACTCTTATAGCCCCATAACAATCGTACTCATCATAAGAATCACTATTACTAACATATACTAACTGTTATACGCCATTTTTGAACAATAACAAATGATAGTCACTAAGCCAGTAATAATCACAACTATAGTCACTAATTGTCATCATCATCAACCAACAAGCAAGATAACATAACTAAAAAAATAGTCACTAAGCATCATCACTAATCACAATTGGGATATTACCATAATACCGACTAACTAGTAGTGATGTTACCACCTACTACAAAAAACGCTAATGATATACCAACATCGTCATTAAATACCATGTTATACCATACGAATGGTACCATCAATTATCAACATACTAATGATCATCCATAATCATTATATCAATTATATATCCATAATCAATGTTATTACCATAGCTAATTGATATACTAGTCAGTAGTGATAATATCACTACCTATGGTAGTATGACGAACCAATATCATTGATATACTAATGATATACAAATGATCATAGGTAGTGATATACAAATGATATACTAATGATCATCATTATTAATCATAATGAACCATTATTAATCATCATCAATCATCAACCAGCCAACCAGATATCATGAGCATATCGCTATTAACCATTATTAACATATGGTATTGAATCATTATTAACATAACCAACATTATTGAATCATTCTTGGTGGTCAACACCATTATTATACCATTATCATACCACTATTATTATATTATACCATGATTATACCATCATTTTATTATACCATCATAATCATTAGCTGGTGATATCACTATTAACCACTATTATGAAAACCATTATTATACCACCAACCCACCGGCGCCTCAGGATTCACCAGCCGCTGGGCGGTGCCGGTGGCCAGGCCGCGGACATTGAGATTCAGGCGCTATGATTTGACGTGGAGAATCCCATGGAAGCATTATGATTTTGGTGATTTTATGATGGTAACCCAACCTGGTTATGTCAAAATAGCTATTGAAAATTGCCAGTTATAGTGGATGTTCCCATTGAAAATGGTGATTTTCCATAGTTATGTTAGTTTACCAGAGGGTACCCAACCTGGTTATGTATACAAAAAGTGAACTGGAAAATGGCCCATTTATACATAGTGAGTTGTCCTGGTTATGGAAAAACAGTGAGCGAACTGGAAAATGGCCATTTAGAAATAGTTGATTTTCCCATAAAGAATGGGGATGTTCCATAGTTATGTGGCTGTTTCCCAGAGGGTAATAGTGGTTAGTATCATGAAACACTATCAATTTCCACAGTTTATGCTGGTTCAGGATGGTTGATAGCGGTGAACAATGGGATAGAGTATCAGTTATAGAATTTATGATGGTGAATAAGAGTGGTTAACAATGGTTAGTAAGCATTGGTGGTGGTGAAGACTATTCACTATTACTATGATGGTTATTAATATGGTCACTGATTAAATCGCCATCATGATGTTTGATAATGGTTTGTAATTAATGATGAAATCAATTTATGATGCTTAACAATATGGTTAATATTTATATATAGTGGTTGCTAATAGTTCATAGTGTCATGGAAGCCTAGGGGGGTCTATGGGGGGGGTGTCTGGATAAGCCTGGATAAACTATGGATAAGCCAATGACGACTCTGTTCTGCAAGAAATGTTTGGAGAGGTTGGTTTGTTGTTATTTATTGCAAAATTGAGAGGTACCAGGATTTGGCTCGAGTGGCATGGGCAAGGCTTGCTAGAAACAAGCAAGCAAGAACAAACATGCAACTTAAATCTCCAGGGTTAGACAGTCTATTGGCAAACGCATGGCCCATGTATTCAAGATAGTGAAAAAGAAATCAAAGACTCAAAGCGGGGAGGCGACACCCAAGGCAGGCAATTTGCACGCAAATAGGTCACTTGACCTGGATTGGGGTGAGAGGATAAGGGCTTAATAAGAGCTTAATAAGGGCTTATCCACTGCTTAACCCTAAGTGGTGGATAAGCAGTGGAGAAGCAGGGAAACAGCACCTATTTGACCATAGACCCCCCCCCGAAAATGACCTTCCGGGCACCAAACCCACACAAATCCTCAAAACAAATATATATAAACCAAAAACCATGCGAAACCACTCAAAATCACAGAAAAACATCAAACGTCACGGAAATGAAACACGAATCACACAAAACATCGCAAAAAAAACAGAATCATCAAAAACCATAAGAAACATCTGAAGACAATCGCCAAAACCCACCGTTAGATCTCATATTGTCTAGAATTCAGCGAAGTCTACAAAAACTTCGCCACGGTAAGATGGCCAGAAACAATCCTCTTCCTTGTTCAGATGTGGGCTTACATCATCCATCATTTTTAGGATAAGCACTGGATAAGGAAGTTCAGCTATCCATGGGGAGTAAGATCTTAATAAGCCCTTAAATGATAATCCCTTAATATGGCCTTAATAAGCCCTTATCCAGCCTTAATAAAAATCTAATAAGGCCCTAACAAGTGGTTATACTAACCAGCTCTTACCAGTACCTTATATGATAAGCTCATAGACCCCCCCCATAGACCCCCCCCAGACCCCATGATAGTGGTTAATGATTTAAGCCAAAACAAACTAGGAATGTAAGATGAATTGACCCAGAAAAATGGTGGAAGAATGATGAGGGAAATAGACTGGGGATATTTTTATCTTTGAATCTGATGTACTCTATGTTTTTGTTATATTTATATTTATATTTATATATCTTATTTATTTATTTCATATATTCATTTATATATATATACACACATATATATATGTATACATAGCATCACGGCGATTTCACAAGCCCCCACAGGTCGGTGATCCTCTCAATGTTTGGTGATTTTCCATAGTTTTTTGTATGTTTACCAGAGGGTAATGCCGCCATTGATTCACAAGTTGCTTTGACAGAAGTTGCCATTTTTCTGGTTGATATCCCCACGATTTCCTTGCACGAAAGTTTAACCAGCAACCCACTGGCGACCTTCCCAATGATTGGTTGTTGCTGGTTAAACCCTATTTTTAAATGGTTAAATCCACTACAAATGGCCATTTTCAATAGCTATGTTAGTTTACCAGAGGGTACGGTGCTTTAGCCTTTGGCAAGCAGACATGTATATGGAAAAACCACCAGATGATTTTTCGCAGAAAGCCATGGGTTTTTCCATATGTGAATTTGCCACAGGGTAGCCAACAAATGGTGGGATAGCACCAGCCGCAAATGGAAGGTCTGTTCAAACCAACTGGTGAATTCGGATGCGTTTGAACCAACAATTTTCTACCAACAATTCCTGGTTTCTGATCAACAAAACAGGCATTTTTTTTGCCGAAATGTTCGGGGACGGGGGCCAGCAAAAACTGGGGTTGGATATTGACATTGTAGGCAGGAACTGGGAAAGAAACATATATGTTAAGTAACAAAACTTGGATATTCCAGGAAAAAGATAGGAACAACTATTTTATACAAAAAATGATGCCGACAGTTATCAACAATGAACTTGGATTTCAAGCAGCAGCATTTTTCACACAGAATCAGAATTGGGTTTGCGGTTTGGTACTGCTCTCTCTCTCTCTATATCGTTCCTCCTGTTTTCTGTTTGTCTCTCAATTTCTCTTATGTTTGTTGTTTGTCCATCTAGAAACAATCTGATTATATAGCTCTAGATTGGTATTTCACTCGTATCTCCCTTCAAATGCCATGAATCTGAATGGGAAACCAAATACGGCATTTGGACATTTCAATCAGCAACATGTTGAATTTCAAACCATTTCTTGTTCTTTTCAACAATCTGGACCAACAAAAACCGGGATTTCTGATCAACAAAAAAAACATTATCATAGAATATCACCCAATTTATGTTCAGATCAGAAATATCAACAAAAACCGGGATTTCTGAACAAGATCCTTTTTTTTTGGTTCAGATCTTTGTGATGCATTGACTGATACCGTAGAATTGTTGAGTCTCCCCGATGGCCATCGCAGGCAAAGGAGATCCTCTTCCTCCGAGAGATCCTCAATACGTGTCTTGGTGCTGGCAGTGCGTCCGGTGCCGTTGTTCGGTGGTTTCATGATGGGTCGGACAAGTCAACTGGTTAGGGGATTTGACTTTTCAACAGCAACTGGTTGGTGGTGACCGGAACCATGGACTTTTATGACTTTCCCATCATATTGGGAATGGAAAATCATCCCAACTGACGAAGTCCATCATTTTTCAGAGGGGTTGGTGGTTCAACCACCAACCAGCCATAATTAACCAATGATTAACCACTATTAACCATCATTAACCACTATTAACCATAGGAAAACCATAGGAAAACCATGGTTCAACCACCAACCAGAGCAAAGCTGGGGATGTATCATCCAGCGAACCTGCGGATTTCACCATGATTTTTGACCCGTAAAACCGAGGATTTACCCAGTCATTGGTGGTTGATCCCGGTGTTTGGTGGATAAAACAGCGACAGAAACGTGGGTAATTTTCAAAGCAAGAAACGGATGGACTCTACATGACTTCACCGATGAAGATGGGATGTAACCACAACTTGTGGGGTACAGTTATGGTAATTTAACGTAGCTATTGAAAAATGGCCATAGAAATCGTGGATTTTCCCATTAAAGATGGTGATTTTCCATAGCTATGTTAGTTTACCAGAGGATATATCTAAGCACAGTACTAACTACGAAGGACGGATATACTATCACCACCCCTTTAAGGCTACTTTTCAGGGGGGGACCATACCAAAATGTAAGATACATTTTTTTGCCCCCCCCCAAATGCAAAATTGGTTGCTGAACGTCCCCCAGGTGTCGTTTTCTTCAAAATGTAAGCTTACATTTTGGATACGCCCGCCTTAAACTTGTGATGATGTACTCTGAAACTGGCGATGTTCACCAATAGAACTGGAGATTTCAACTTCCGGTCATCAAAGGTGGCACTGTAGAAAATGCATCATTTACAGGTGATTTTTTCACAGCTAGAAACCTCTATATATAGATATACAGGGTTTCCCAGCTTGCACTGTTCATCCTACTTGGGATATTTTCTTGAGATAAAACCACCAATAGCAATCATGCCATGGTATCATAGGCATGTGGAGCCACCAGATGTGCAACATAGCATGTTTCTTCCATGGGTACTGCCACCATGGTTTTATTTTTGTCCCCTCTGCACCGTCAGAAAATATGGTTGGTTTGTATGTTTTCCTTGTCCTGATGTTTGGAATTGAAGGATTTTTTTTCCCTGATTTTGTTTCCCTTCATCTCACTCTGAGCCAAACCAGATGATAGATAGGTAAATGCGTTTTATAATCATGTAACTATATTATATGAATTATCATCATGAGTCTATCAATGATAGATAATTAAATGCATCATGTTAGCTTCCATGATTCTCCCATTATTGGCAATTCAAGTCACTGTTGGTGAATTGGACCTAGAATATATGGTTGGACTTCAATTTGAAATGGCTCCGGGCGACCCCTGAATTGGCAACTTCTATTTGAAAAAAACGTTGAACATCTTCTATCTTAGTGTCTTGAAATATACATTACAGTACATTGGGGATATATTCTCCCATTATGGATTCCAGTAGTAATCTCCCACTAATCATGATATATTCCCACTATGATATGATTATATATGTATATATACATACATAAATTTAAATATATAAATAAGTATATATATATATATGTATACACAGTACACCCTCCGGTAAACTTAACATAGCCATTGAAACTCACCATTTTGAATAGGTAAATCAACGAACTAAATGGTACATATTCAATAGCTATTTTGACATAACCAGAGGGTACATAAGGTGGTGACTCCCAAGTTAACCATTATTGGCCGTTAGCAAAATCATCATTAACAGTATAGATAAATATATATATATATATGTATGTATATATATAACCAGAGGGGTATAAATATATAAATATATATATATAAACAGAGGGGCATATTCCCACTATACACCCTTTTACATATGGATTCCCAATAGGTCATATATATATATATTATATTCCCACTATGATATGATTGATTATATATATATAAGTTAAATAAATAAATAAACAAACAAACAAATAAATAAATGCACACACACATATATATATATATCTATATACATGTGTATAGATATACATTAATGTAGACTATATATACAGTAGAATATGTAGAATATTAGAATATTAGAATATATATATATGTTTATGCACAGTATCTGGATTCCCAAGGTTTCACATGGCATCCATTCTCCCGGTTTCCGATGGAGGTACCTGGCGGATTTCACCGGGAAGCCCTTGGAGGTGGTGGCGGAGGACTGCGACCGTCACTGGTTGGGCTGGACGGACTCGTTGAGAGCGGTGGTTGTTCGTTGGTTCCAACAAGGTGGCTTCATGATAGTTATAATCATAGATTATACCATGGGAGAATAGAGGTTTAGTGGCAGTTTCATATGGGTTTTCTATGGTTTACCCTCTGGTTATGTCAAAATAGCTATTGAAAATGGTGATTTATAGTGGATTCACCCATTGAAAATTGTGATTTTCCATAGCTATGTTAGTTTACCAGAGGGTAAACCATGATTCTAGTGGATAATAGTGGTTAATAGTGGCCAAATTATTCACATAAATTATTACTACCATAAAAGGTTAATGATAAAGGTTATAAGCCACTGTATATGGTAGTAATAGATGGTTTAATAGATGGTTAATAGTGGCTTGATAGTGGTTAATAGTGGCTTAATAGTGGAGAATGAACCAACTATAAACCATAATTATAGTTAGGTGCATTACCATGGCTTAAACTATGATTATGTAGGTACCACAATAATCCATAATCATGGCTACTATATAGAATAGGCCACCTTTTATAATCCATAATAAACCATAATCATGTGTCACAATATCATTGTTCAAATATTTGAATGAGGATGGTTAGGATATTGATAAGTATAAACCAACTATAAACCCATAATCATGGTTAGGTTCATTATCAATGATTATTAAATAGATTGATAATGATAATTATAGTTCATCAATAATGATAATGATAATGGGTCCATAATGATAATTGATAATGATAATTATAGTTAGGATAATTATCATCAATAGCCTGACCATCATTATATCCTAACCTTAATGATATTTGAATGATGATGGTTAGGATATTGATGATAAGTATAGTTCATGATCTTGGGACAATGATATTTTCATGATAATTATAGTTTATCATGATTAGTGGGAATATATCCATGATAAATGTGTGGGTATTGAAGATGGATATTTTTCATGAGAATGATGGAATATGATGGAGAGAGAGAGATGGTGGATATTTTAGCATGAATACGATAATGATGGATAATGATATTTTAATGATAATGGTAACAATGGTGGAGATTTATTGATTTTGGATGGTGATGGACATTTTGAATGATATGTTCTATTGCGGAAAAAAAGTAGTTACACTATTTTTTGAAGGATATTTTTTCTATTTTGGAAAAAAGTCAAAAAATGTGTTTTTGTTAATGTTGGATTTTTGTTACTTGGTGTTTTTGATGCGTGGTTATCAATAGCATTGCGATTTCGATTTGGTAAGGGTTTGATGATGATGATGAGAGTGATGGTCTTTAGATGCTTATCCAACCGCACAAGGCTTTTCTCAATTGCAAATCGCCTAGATGATTGTCAATCCGACCAGCATAATCATGAGTACTGTATCATTATCATCATTAGCAGTGCCGCTATTCCAATTCTTGAGTCTGATCCTCACGTTTCTTCTTTTTGCAACTCTCCTTCCTATTAGTACTTTTCCCTTTCTTCTTCCTACCTTTATTCTTCTTGCTTATCATATCATCGTTAACTCTGTACCATTTTTGATATCATCATCGAAATCAGCAGAACTAACATCATCACATTTTTTTCGAACATGTGCGTCATCAAAAGTTAATTTGGTATAATGTGGGTAAAACAACAATAGACCAGCCATTTGGGAATGTTAAAAAAAACCACCTATTTATGTTATTTTGGGGGATGGTGCACATGGCACTGTTTTACCAACATCATTGTTACCCTCTGCTTATTTAACATAGCCATGGAAAATAACCCATTTATAGATGATTTTCCTATTAAAACCTCCATTTATACGGGATCTTCCATGGCTATGTTAAATAACCAGATGGTATGTTTGATCATCATCTTATTCATATGATTTCTTGGATGCTTTGGACTCGATGCGCGTTCGTTAGGTGGCACACGTTGCGTTCGTTGCGTTCGTTGCGTTCGTTGTTCACCGTGCCAATTAGTTCGATATACCTACGGTAAAACCCAATTATAACTTACTTGCCGAACTAAAGTAAAACCAACTTGTTTAAGAACAAATCAGCTATATCAACTATCAATGCCTTATTTTTTGGCTGAGTTTAAGTCCAATTATCGTTGCTTAGATCATGGACGCCACCTTGCAGCTGAGGTGATTACTACATGACGCCGGAGGAATCAAAACAGTGGCTCGAAAGCTTTCAGTTCCGATGGTTGATTTGACCACGGACATGGGGATTTCTCATGGAATTTAAGGGGGCTTAACTAACCATGGCTCATTTATAGATGGTTTACCTATTAACTAACCATGGCTCTACCATCATGAAATGGTGATGTAGGATTTTACCAATCACATTGATCTGATGGGATTTATATGGATAAACAATGATAAACATGCTATGACCTGATGCTGCAAACATGGGCCTTTTGCTGATTTCAGCAGAGAAGTAGCTGTAGATTTTGCGGATTTTTCCAGACCCTTAGACCTCGGTGAAGCTGAGCTTCGTTCCAGTTTGTGGATATGTTCACCACCGTTACCCGGCCTGGTAAACATACAAAAAGCTATTGAACATGGCCATTTTAAGTTGATTTACACGTCAAAAATGGGAATTTTTCATAGCAAACATGTTAGTTTTCCAGAGGGTATAGGGGTTGTGTATCGCAACATGGGGGGTAAAGAACCCAGCTGGCTGGGAGTGTGGTTCGAACCCTTCAACATCCATCGTTAAACAGCTGGATGTCACGAGGAATGATGATTTTTTCCCCATCAGAAACAAGGATTTCATCCATGGTTTCCCATGATATGAGACATATTTATAAGGAAATCATGGATAAAACCATCCCATCATGAAATGATATGAGAATATATGAGACAAAATCCCATATTCATTTACATGATGGGATGGTTTTGATGGCCTAGATCAGGGGCACTAAGTAAACCTTGGCAAATGGGAGCTTAATGTGTTCCATTTTTATTGGCCAACATGGGAATACTTGACAGCAAACTAAAATTCTGCCACTTTGTGATTTTCGTAAATACTCTTTGGTACTCTAATTGACTAATGCTATGGAACATGGCTCATTTGGAGATGAGTTGCCTATTATTCATGGTAAGCTATGTGCCATCCATACCGGCCCTATGAATCCAGCGAAAGGCCGCAAAATCCAACGACATGTAAAATCCTCAAATTGTGTCGATTAAAAGTTTGATGTTCTGATACTGGCACTAGTACATACCTCAGACCTCATGTCATTTTTTTGGATGCCTTGATGCTGTTCTGATACTGGCTATTGCATGAAATGCCGGCAGTTTTCATTTTTTGTGCCCCCTTTCATAACACTGCCCGTCGCGACGCAAACGTGCCATCGAAAAGAAATGCTACATGACATATACCAGCTGGAAACAAGTCTGTTTTGGAGAGTGGCACTTTTTTGATTTGGAACATGGCCATATGGTGGTTTCCTAAAATGGGGGGTATCCGGGTACCCCCGAATCATCCATTTCTAGATGGTTTTTCCATGGTTTTTCACCATCCATGTGGGGGTACCCAGGTACGGCATCATCGACGAGGTGTGGCTTGGAAGGGTAACACAATGCCATGACTTTACCAGCCATGACTGGGAATGGGAAGTTTATACCACCTATATATTTATTGTGATGACTGGGGGATGGTGCACATGGCATTGTTTTATTCACAGTATTGGTATTTTCATGGAAATTCTTAATCACAGATGGAATGCCACATGAAGTTGTGAGGTGTGTTTGGCTTTAGCATGCTTTAGCCAATATTTGAATATGACATTTTATTGCGTATTTAGCAGTGGTAGTATTGCTTGAAATTATTTGAACATGAATGTCATAGAATACCAATGTTTGGCACATTTTAAAATTACGTGCATCATAGTATTAGCCTGTTGCAGATTGGAAACGTTCATATGCGTTTCTACGTACATTCACCCAAAAAGTAATTCCCAACATATTCAACATATATAGACTATTATAGACTAGAGGCATATCAGCTTAAAGCATGGTGTCAATCATGTCTCACACTAAAAATATGTTGAACTGATGTTTCGCATGTTGGTATTTTCGTTTCGATATTTGGGATGCTGATCCCCAATGATTCTGTTATTTCTATGGGATGAGTTGAATCACCAATCAGGAAACATATCAGCCTCCAGTAATCAAACCTGGAAACGGGAAACCACCTACCCTCTGGGAAACATACAAAAAACTATGGAAAGATCCACCATTTTCTAGCTGGGTAAATCAACTATTTCTATGGCCATTTTCCATAGCTATGTTAGTCATTACCAGAGGGTAGAAGGTTTTTTTCCCTGCAAACCATGTTTGAATTTTAGGAGGGCAATCCAGCACAGCATTTCAAACTTTGATCCTGATATAAACTTAATCTTTTTGGGGACCCCGGAATATAGATGAATATACAAAAAAATCCCTCTTAAACCCATATAAAACCCAATTTTAAACCACATTATCCCATGATTATCCCATTTTAAACCATATTTATCCCATG
This sequence comes from Cladocopium goreaui, assembly GCA_947184155.2. Classification (NCBI taxonomy): domain Eukaryota; class Dinophyceae; order Suessiales; family Symbiodiniaceae; genus Cladocopium; species Cladocopium goreaui. Next base: position 175,431 of record CAMXCT020006546.1, on the reverse strand, counting down.
ATTATCCCATGATTAAACCATTCTTAAAGCATCTAAAATCCCTACCCTCTGGTTATTTAACATAGCCATGGTATAGATGGCCCATTTATAGATGATTTTCCCATTAAAACCTCCATTTATTAGGGATTTTCCATGGCTATGTTAAATAACCAGAGGGTAAATCCTACCTTTTCCGGGACATTTTTGACATGTCCCAGATCCGGACGGATTGAATCCGCAGGTCATTGAGACCAAGAGCTGGCCGCGCCTGAAGAAGCCGGTGAAGCCCGAGCTGCAAACGGCCCGATAAGAGGAAATCACAGCCATTTGATGGTGGTGAAAAAAGTGGGTTAATAATGATTAATAATGGTTAATAATGGTTTAATAGTGGTTTAATAGTGGTTTAATAGTGGTTTAATAGTGGTTTAATAATGGTTAAGGAGATATACCTGATTGGTGGTTTGGAACATGTTTTTTTTTCCATTTCATATATTGGGAATGGAAAATCATCCCAACTGACGAACTCATATTTTTCAAGATGGTTGAAACCACCAAGCAGAATAACAATGATAACGTGCATTGTATTACTTGTCACATATGTTCTAGAATTTATTTATATTTGTTTGTTTATTTGTATAAACTACGACGTTTTTCTTTTCCACGGTCGCCCCAAAAGTGTCGGGGGCTTCCTGCCACCGGGCATGGCGGTGCCATCACTTCAAGGGCCGTGGGCCGTGGCAGCTGCAGTTCACCCAGGAAGAGTGGATTCAAGCACAAGCCTAGGGCATTCGGCCCTAGGGGTTTATGAATCCATGAGTAAGCACGTGTTTGATAAACTATATGTTTCCTATAGTTTCATAGATATTTTTAGTTTCATAGATATTTGATATTTTTAGGTTCGTAGATATATTTTAGTTTCATAGATATTTGATATTTTTAGTTTAGGATAGTTTACGTATGCACATGATTTTACTTCTTCGTTTGCTTCACCGTCACGCGGAACGGGAGCATCTGCCAGCAGCGTTGCGCGACTCTCGCGGCGGAAAAGAATCGCGGGAGCTCCATGCATTTCTAACCACAGAAAACCATGGGAAAACCATAGGAAAACCATAGGAAAATGGAGGTTTACCCTCTGGTTATGTCAAACATAGCTATGGAAAATCACCATTTATAGTGGATTTTCCCATTGAAAATGGTGGATCTTTCCATCGTTTTTTGTATGTTTACCAGAGGGTAACCAGTATTCACCAATGATGTTCCCATAATCCCATCATATCATGACATTAACAACCATCATCACTTTAATATTCCAATTTTTTTAAGAACCTGTGGATAGCTAGAATTCTCGAAATCGCTTCAAACAAGCTACCACTGACATAAGTGTGCACAGGCAAAGTTGCATAATTAATTATATAAGCAGATCCTATAGATGATATTTGCAATTGCATCTCCGTTTCTTATTCCGTGGTCGGGATCTATATTTCTAGGGTCGGGAACCCCCAACAACTAGATGACTTTTTGTCCACATCTTCCAGAGTGAACACATGTTAAAGCCCTGGGTTTTTGATGGATTCCCAGTTTTTGTGAGTTCAATCATGCGAAGCAGATGCATTTTCCATGGTCAGATAATGTCAGATACTCATTTTCAACATCTAGAAATATCGAAAAAAACTGACATTGACATCACTTTCAACTAAAATCACCTGTGGCATTTGGTACCCGTGCAAAGGCACGGTACGCAACACACTCAAGACACTGCATCCCAGGTACTACTGTTTATCCATTCAGCTGGAAGCGGCAGGCAGGGGCCGTTTCGCCGTTTCGCCGGGCCTCGGGGCGAAAGCGCTCATGGAGGTAGGACCCAGGTGATGGAAGGGATCAACAAAAGTGCGGATTTCACCAAGATTAACTTTTCCCCTGGGTAGTTGGAAGGGATCAAGGAGTTACAGCTTTCAGGAGAACTTGAGTGTCCTAAAAAAACACTTCCTGACAATTTGCGTTAGCCTTTTCCACGGGCAAACGGTGAAGGGGGCACAGGTGGAAAATGAGTTGCATCAGTTTAGAGAGCCTTCTCTTCTTAGCCGGAAAGTAAGTATATAAGTATGATGATGAGCATAATGGTGGTGGTGGTGGTGCCCAATTGTCCCATTTTCATCCATTTCCGTGGTGCTAGCGGCCGCACGTCAGGGCCGCTGGGGCTTCTGCTTCGGCCCGGAGCTCCCAGAGGGCTCCCAGACGCCCCGAATTTCGGCTTCGCGTTCTGCAAGAGATTGACTTGTGGAGATTTCGCCAGCATGAACCTAGGATTTACCCTCTGGTAAACATACAAAAAACTATGGAAAATCACCATTTTTAATGGGAAAATCAACTATAAATGGTCATTTTCAACAGCTATGTTAGTTTACCAGAGGGTAGCCAGAGATTCAAAGAGCGAAAAAAAATTGGATGGAGGAATGGATGGATAAAATGACAGAGAGATAACTAATCATCAGCAACAGCCGAATAGAGATATCGACAGCAAAAGACAGCATGGTGAATCGTGCCGGTCAAGGCATAGCGCAAGATCTGCGTTCCGAGAAACGCCGGCCAACATGGATTTCCTTCGGAAAAAGACCAGGTCTTTATCAGTTTTTGGTCTTTCAAACGATCAAGGACGCAACTTTTTGCTGGTCACCCGCCTTTTTTTGGATGGTTCAACCTACAAGGCAGTGTCCCCTACTTACAAAGTTGGTTCTTAAACCCCATGAATAAGTTCGATCTACCAGAAACTTTCGTGAATTGTTAGTGAACTAAACCAACTTAGCTAACATGAATCAATTCTACATCACCGTTTTTTGTTTGTTCACTCCCCCCCTTTGGATAGGCGAAATCCCGAAATGCCCATCCACGAGGCCTCTACTGCCCCTGCTGTCCTTCCGCCTTTGTGGCTCCGCGGCGCATCAAGTGGCGATGAAGTGGCTGAAGCGGCACTGGCAGGCGCCCGGATTGTACCAACTGGTGGAGGGCAGGGATTTTTCACTGATTCCAGCATGAAAGATGAGGTTTCACCATGGTTTAACCATCTATTCTGGTTGGTGGTGACTGGAACCATGGAATGGATGGATTGACTTTCCCATCATTAATTGGGAATGGAAGTCATCATCCCAACTGACGAACTCACCAACCATCATTTTTCAGAGGGCTAGGTGGCTCAACCACCAACCAGCCAGTTTTTCAACCAATGATTAACCAATGATTAACCACTATTAACCATTAATCACCATTTTCCTATGGTTTTCCTATGGTTTTCCCATTAAAACCTCTATTTTTCATGGGATGATTTTGGATGATGCCATGGGACATTTTACCACCAAACCATGGGACCAAACCATGGGGATTTTCCATGGGGTTACCGGTGGTGGATTTTCGTGGATGTGCCATGGTAACGATGGATGTGAAATTCCCACGGAATTCCCAAAATCACGGTTGTGTTTTTTTTTTGGAATGGATCCATGTGGGATTTTGAAAAAAACACCATCTAAAAACAAGAGATATACGATCCATATATCATATATCATACATCATATATCATACACGGAGATATCATTTTCTGATCAGGCTATCATAGTTTATCCCCCATATACATCATATATGATACACTCTGGTAAACATACAAAAAACGAACTGGAAAGATCCACCATTTTGTAGCTGGGTAATATTCAACTATTTCGACTGGGCCATGGCTTCAATAGCTTTTTGTATGTTTACCAGAGGGTATTTTTGGCAGATCCTCATATCTCAATGTGTTGAATAGGTTGAATATGTATTGAATATGTTGATAACTAATTCAGACTATAACATAGATATTACATAGATATTACATAGATATTTCTATATATGTCTTAGATACTTCAAAACCACGTTGAAGCCAGTTTAACTGTTGCTGTATTGACCCTCCGGGACGACATGAAATCAAGTGATTGGGGATCTATGTGGGGATTATGTGGGGATTTTCCATGGGAAAACCATAGGAAAACCATAGGAAAACCATGGGAAACCCATAGGAAAATGGAGGTTTAGTAAGGTTTACCCTCTGGTGATGTCAAAATAGCTATTGAAAATGGCCCAGTTGAAATAGTTGCTTTACCCAGCTAGAAAATGATGGATCTTTCTAGTTCGTTTTTTGTATGTTTACCAGAGTGTATCATATATGATGTATATGGGGATAAACTATGATAGCCTGATCAAAAAGTATCCCATGATATCTCCGTGTATGATATATGATGTATGATATATGATATATATATAGTATATACACATAATATATATATAATATACATATATATATAATATACATATATATAATATACATATATATATTTACATGAATATCATATACGATGTTGGTTCATGATATCTCCATATTTTTCTCTCTTTCGCCCTGGGCCTTCAGAAGAGGTGCTCCTTCAACGCCATGCGGCATCTCCCGCGGCACCTGCGGCGCCCGAGAAAAGCCTTGGCTTCCCTTCGTCACCCGGATTGATTTGTTCATAGAATTGGATGATGGTAAAATTTACAGGAAAACCCCCATATTTCATGGGAAAATCTATGGTTTCCTGTAGATTTTCCCTTAAACCAACCCATTGATTTGTGGGATCATGAGGATCTCTGTGGTGCTATCAACCAACACTGTCCCATCATAGTAGAGTGAACAGTATTAATATTACCCTCTGGTTATGACTAACATAGCCATGGAAAATCCCAACCATAAATGGAGGTTTCGTTCGCTGGGAACATCATCTATAAATGGGTCATTTTCCTTGGCTATGAACAGTATTACCCTCTGGTAAATTAACATAGACCCTGGCAGATAGGGGTTGGAAGATTCGTTTCCATTAAAACGAGGCTATGGATTCAGGGTCTATGTGAATTTACCAGAGGGTAATATTAAATATATTAATAACCATCATAGTTATTATTGGCTATACTGTAATATTATAGTTATTAATATTAATAAGCATCAATAACAATCATAGTAACCACTATACATTATATTAATAACCAGTCATCACCATTTGTATAGGTATAAACTTACCATTCCCAGTCATGGGTGGTAAAGTCATGGCATTGTTTTAACCACATGACATATCATCCATACCCTCTGGTAAACGTTTACATAGCTATGGAAAATCAGCATTTTGTAGCTGGGTAAATCAGCTATAAAGGGACCATTTTCAATAGCTATGTTAGTGTACCAGAGGGTAATGGAAATGATCACACTTATGGTTCATTGTGGAATATGTGGAATAGTGGTATATCCCATATATGGTTCATATAATTATGGACATATTACTATTGTTATAGTGGTATGTTGTGGAAAATATGGGAATAGTAATGATCATATCCACTACCTTGGGTTCAAAATTGTGATTGAATGAGATACTGAGATAATAATAGAAGATATACCTGCTTTCAAAAAAACAACTATAATGAATGTTGTTTCCCCCGTTGAATGAATGATAAACACCCACAGAAACTCTGCTTTGATGGGATTCCGGCCCTGCTTCGGAGCCATTCATATGACCTGGGGACCGACTCAGAGAGTGGATGTGGTAATGATGTGGTCAACAAAAAAGCACCTTGGGGGCGAAAAAATCGCGAATGTCAAAAAGTGACTATTACCTTGACATTTTGGGATATCTTGGTTCGTCTCATTACCCTCTGGTAAACGTATACAAAAAACTATGGAAAATCACCATTTTTCATGGGACAATCAACTATAAATGGCCATTTTCAATAGCAAACTGTTAGTTTACCAGAGGGTACCTTAGGCATTCCTGGAACTCATGATCCACTTTTTTTCTAGGTTTACGGTCTGCCTGGGTTTCTTTTTTGAACGGCTTGCCCCACGCGGATGTTGAACAACTGGGAAACTACCAGCTGTTTACACCCAATATGTCCTAGTGTTTGGGTACATCCCAAGACACGGATATTCTGGGTACTCAATGGCACTTCTGCATTTTTTTGGGCTGCAGATTTTGACATTTTATGATTTTTTGATGAAATCCGAAAAACCTGTGCTGACAGAACCATAGGAATAACCCCTCTTTCTGCTGTTTGATTTCCCATTGTGGCTTGGTTCATATCCCTGAATTTGCTGACGGATTTGTAACATTTTATGACCTTCATTTCAAGAGACGACTTGAAGGGGCAAATGCCAACCCGCATGCATCCAGATTCTGGTTGTTTCAAGTCCCAAGGTTTGCTTGTGGAATCTTCATTTTGATATATATATAATAATAATCTAGATGGTGATGGTTCTGATTGGCCGTTTAATATATCTATTATATATATATATATTCTATTATTATTCTTATTGTTATCATTCTTTGTTTAATTTTCACCACCAGAACCGGATAGTGACCCCAACCAACGAGCAGATTTTTCATTGGGTTGAAACGATCAATCAGTATATGTTTCCATATGATCATATAATCACATATGCATATATAACAATCCTTCACAAGTTGATGAGTTTAGTCTTTGAATCTTTTGTACCAATTATGTGACAGTTTTTGTTGACCCAAAGCCGAAATCCTTCAGGTGTTCCCCAAAGCCTTGCGAAGAGCCTCCAACGCCGCAAGGTGGGGAGATGTGGGAAACCTCAAGATGGGGATACGAACCGGTCAGCAACCACACTATCTATATATATATATATATTTACATAATTATCCATATAGTTAGTTCACATTAGTTATTGGTTCGCCCATTCATAGAATTGGTGGTTGCATTCTCAAGTTCCGGCCTGTGGGGCGCTAGTGCAAGGCGGTGCCCATATCTGCCATGGCAGTTGGTTAACCTAATCCCTGAGCCATATCTGCCACAAACCATGGGAAAACCATAGGAAAACCATAGGAAAATGGAGGTTTACCCTCTGGTTATGTCAACAGTTAGCTATTGAAAATGGCCATTAATAGTGGATTTTCCCATTAAACATGGTGATTTTCAATAGTTATGTTAAATTACCAGAGGGTAATTGTAAAAAACATGTTGCCATTTGAGGGGGCCCTGCCTTATCACGAAAGCTACCTTCAGCTGAAGTTGCTCCTTGCTAAAGGCTAAAGCTTTTTTTTGACAGAGGGCTTCTCCAATCAGCAATCATCAGCATCATCGGCATCATCAGCATCATCATCATCATATGACCATAATATGACAATTTTCACCATCAACTTTCCAAATGTTGTTTCGTTTCTGTATCAATGTTCCTACGGTATCTTGGGATCTGAGCAAGTTCCTAGTTGCAGCTGGCTGAAGGTCAGATGCCATGCAGGGGAGTTGACAGGGATGTTTCACCAGTGAAAACGGTCCCAGAAATGGTGGAAACCGTGGCAGGATTTACTCAAGAAAGCTACCTCACTAATGGTGATTATATGGTGATTTATGGTAGTTTTGTTGCAGATTTCAGCAGATTTTGGATCCTGTAGATCCTCCATGGTCCGGGAGAAATCAAAAAAAAAAGGCGGTTACTCAGAGGGAGAGGGGAATGATTCAGGCGAAGGATGAACGTTATGGACATTCACCAAGCAGTGAGTGGCTCATCCCACGAATCGTTTTTGTGGGTTAGTTCACCCCAGTGATTGACATGGGATAAGTAGGGTTAATCCACGTATAATTGGGGTAGTTCACTAACCCACAACCACGATTCGTGGGTAGTTCGCCAATACTCAGTACCAATAATCTTGGTGGAATACCTGGTTATTATTAGCTCCACTATGGATATTATTAGCTCCACTTACGATTCGTGGGATGAGCCACTGGAGAAGCCAGTTGGTAGATCCACATGTTTGGTTGAATGGCCTCATCCAGGACGAGACCCGAGTGCCCGTGCTGCAAATGGCCTGCGGGGCGGCCCAATGCGGGATGAACGGAACGGGGCTGACTCGAAAGCCATGCGAAGTCTGGCAGGTACCCTCTGGTAAACATACAAAAAACTATGGAAAATCACAATTTTTAATGGGAAAATCCACTATAAATCACCATTTTCAATAGCTATGTTAAATTACCAGAGGGTATTTGGGTGAAACCTGGTGAAACCTTCTTGGATTTTGAATGTTCTGAAATATGCCTCGATTTTTGCAGAGCCAATATGAAATCGCTGCACTTCTTGAACGGGTTTCTTATGATATTTGCCAGAACCTCGTCGGAAGAGCCCGTCAATGAAACAGAGTGAGCCAAGCTTCCTAAAACACCACAGCGTGCCAGTTTGACTGAAAGTGCAGGCAAACACAAACACTGGAATAATGATCTCATCTGACTGATATTTTTCAGGGATTATCGGGATATATATGGATATATCATGATATATCAACCCAACCAGCCAAACATGTTTTGCTCCGAGTGTAGCAAAGATTGACCATGGTATGGCCGAATTCTTTGCCATTTGCCACCTTTTTTGTGCCACAAAGATGGCTTGAGAAATGGTCACCATTGGCCATTGGGATTGATTTATACATTTACACATTACGCACATCACAAAGAATACTAAATGAGAAGATTTCCATTGCCATTTTCTTAAATCACCGGAGGGCATATATATATATATATAGTGGCTGGTGGTTCGGAACATTTTTTATTTTTCTATTTCATATATGGGATATATAATCCTTCCCATTGACGAACTCATATTTTTCAAGATGGTTTTTTAACCACCAACCAGTATTTTTCGCAGATATTTGCATGAGGCCATGGTGCAGATTGTTTTTTATCCTTTGCATTGGATTTTTGTCGGAACGTCGGACCCCCCTCGTTCGATTTGATGGTCAAAACCAAGCAATTTCAACCGTAGATTTTTTTTCAGCAAGACGAGTCCATTGCCCGAGTCCATTGCCCGAGTCCATTGCCAATTTCCTTGACATCTCAGAATCAGACACACACACACATATCTATACATACATATATCTATACATAGCATAATTGCGAATGCAAAATCCCCATTATGTTTACACCCCCATTCTTATGATGTTGAATCTTCATGATATAGTACCACCCAAGAAGATAGAAAAGGAACATCCTAGTAAAACAGGGATTTCGGCACCTTGTTGGGGGTTACTATCCCTGTATTATCCCTATGATATCCCTATTATTACCCTCTGGTAAACATACAAAAAACAATTGAAAATCACCATTTTCAATGGGTAAATCCACTATAAATGGTCATTTTCAATAGCTATTTTGACATAACCAGAGGGTAAACCATAGAACACCCATATGAAACTGCCACTAAACCGCTATTCTCCTATGGATTGATAAAGCAATATCCCATGAACATTCCCAAAAATTATCCCTAGTCATGTTGGTAAAGCAATAGTAAAAGAAACCAACTTGGTAACCATCAAAATATGGAAGTTTGTTCAAATTTGCCTTGCTAACATTGGATGTTTTATCTGCTAAACCATTAGAACCACACACACACACATATATATATATATATATATAGCATTATTAATATTCCCATATTTATTATCATTATATATATATATGTATGTATATAATTACCCTCTGGTTATTTAACGTAGCCATGGAAAATTTCCCATCTATAGATGATGTACCCATTAAAACCTCCATTTATAAGGGATTTTCCATGGCTATGTTAAATATATATGCACCATTATTCACCATATAAAACCCATGCAACCGGCCACGAACTCCCTTTCCGATTTTGAAACACCGCCGGGTAGGAGCATCAGCACCGATGGCCCGGGGGAGATGGACTCGGCGCAGAACAGCCCCATGGATGCTGAGGCGATGGAGATCCCAATGGGATGAGTTTACCCGGCCTGGTAAACCTACAAAAAACGATGGAAAATCACCATTTTTCATGGGAAAATCCACTATTTCAATGGCCATTTTCAATAGCTATGTTAAATTACCTGAGTTTTTTGGGAGTGTTGGAACACAATTGATCCAAATGATAAGGAATTATATCCCAATTATATCCCAATGAAACCCCTTATTTTCCATGGGGTCTGGAAGATGATTTTCCTATATTACATTAAAAGTGGTTGTTTGGGGTTCTAATGTTGAAATGTGTCGCTCAAATCACCATTGTGTTTGATTGTTTGATTAGACCACCATTCGGTTCAATGACAGCAACAACCATGCCCATGAAGATCATGAAGTAGCGAAATACACAATCTCTAAGTTTAAGAATGGCCCATCTTATGCCAATGTGCAAGGTGAGGCCACCCCATTGATGTTTGTTGCGTTGCAAACCCATTACCTAGTTCGTTACATCCCCCCAAAAACCCAACAGTTGTATGAATTATAAACCACCTTAGCTATGATAAATACACTATTATAGTGCATTTATCATAGCTAAGGTGGTTTATAACTCATACACTATAAATCACCACGTTTCTTGTTTGCATCCCCTGATTTGTGTTGGTGAACTCCCCTTTTCACCGGGGCCCCACCATGGAGCGCGCGAAAAAACAAATCGTGGCAGGTGCTTCTTCCGTCGTCCAAGGGAATGCCGTTCCACAATGGATTCCTCTACAAGTTGGGCGCGGAGTCCTGGAAGTTTGGGGCGCGGATTCGATGGGGAGGATCACTATGGCATCTACCCTCTGGTAAACGTTTACATAACATAACATAACTATAGAACATCACCATTTTGAAGAGGTAAATCCACACGAACTCAATGGGGTATTTTCGCTATGTTTGACATAACCAGAGGGTAAACCTCCATTCTCCTATGGTTTTCCTATAGTTCCTATGGTTTATCTATGGTTTATCTATGGTTTATCTATGGATATCTATGAATTAAGCAACGCCCGAGGGATGAGGGATTTCACCAGAAAAGACGCTGCCGCTGGGATGCAGTGGTTCAATGGGGGTATATCCAGATGCATTTTTTCACAACCGAAGCCTGGCACGTCACGGTGGTGAATAGAGTTTTTTTTTTTTAAAAAAATCCCGAAATGGCCAAACCTTTGGTTGGTGAAATTGCTTATAATTCACCCAAGGATTCAAAAGGTATAATTCCATTACTCAATGTAGGCATTGAGTACTCCGTCACGGAGCGGGAGGCGTGATGAGAAAAACAGACGTCGAGCAAGGCTGAGGAGCTGAAATGATGGCTTATATCCAACAGAAAGGGGAGATCAAGAAGTACTGCAGGGATCAATTCATCAGTATCAGCTCATAATTTTTCATCGTAATTTATCATTGTTCAATTCATGATGGGTTAAACTATAATTTATCATGTAAGTGTGGGTTTAAACAGTTCATCATCGTAAGTTAAACTCATTAAACATGCCACTTTTTGGAGCATGTTTAACCCATCATGGCTGGGTTCCTGGGTTCCGCCGAGGGGATGGTATCCTAAACACCACTTGGAACCTGCGCTACTTCCTGCTGATTGGCCGGGGGATCTCAGGGGCGGGAGATGCCGGAGGCGGGTGTTCTGAGAGAAGCTGAAATTTGTTCTGGGAAGATTTCCATCGAAGATGGGAGGAGGAGGAGGAGGAGGAGGAGGATGATGATGATGATGATGATGATATGATGATAGAAAATTAAAAGTGACTATTGGGGTGGATTGAATGATTGAACCTCTTTGAAACCACGGAAAATCTCAGCCAGACGAAGATGGAGCCATACCGGTGAGGCATGCGTGCAGGAAGTCGCTAGGTTCATAGCCATCGTTTCGCAATCTGGGTAAACCCTGCAACCTCACCGGTCGGGAAGATCACTATTCAAAATAGCCGAACTTGTCAGGTCAGTGACAAATCCATTAGTTCTGTTTATTGGTATGTCATATGTAATTATGCTGGTTGGTGGTTTGGAACCTTTTTTTTTTCTCACATATATTGGGAATAATACAATCCCAACTGACGAACTCATGTTTTTCAGAGGGGTAGGTCGAAGCCACCAACCAGATATGGTATTGAATACTACAACTGTGGAAAGATCCACCATTTTCTAGCTGGGTAAATCCACTATGGATCCCAGTACGTCATATGACATAGGGTCATGTTTTCCCTGACCATTCACTGAGAGGAACAACTTGAAACGCCCCGTCCTCGATGAGTCCTCGATGAGTCCTCCACCTTCGCCACTCATTTTGGCGACCCCAAAATGGGAAAAAGATGCCCACGAGATGACCATCACCAATAGGCCAATTCTTGTTGGGTTTGTTTTAAATGTGGTATATATATATGTCTAATGATGTCTAATGATGTCTAAGTATTATGTTATATATATATATATCACATTTAAGCAACGGTGTGTAATAATCGTCTTATCGCAAGTGATTGTTTTCAAGTTCTCTATATATATATATTATGTATTAGTATCATATTTTTTTAGGTGATTGTTTTCAAGACACATGAAGCCACACATTTTACCGAATGTCATTGGCTTCGCTCGCAACGAAGCGGAACGGGTTCCGTTCGAGGTCAAACCCTGCAGTACTACCGTTCTCAGCATGAAGCCCGACCCAGAGATGCCATCAATCTGAGTGCCCCGGCGGACAGGACAGGACCCATGGAACTTGGAATATCTAAATTGGAATATCCCAAACCACCAACCGAGCTGGGAAGACTAAAAATCTGTTTGGTGGTTTGGAACATGAATGGATTATTTTTCCATAACATATGGAATAATATAATCCCAAGTGACGAACTCCATCATTTTTCAGAGGGGTAGGTGGCTCAACCACCAACCAGATATGGTATTGAATACTACAACTGTGGAAAGATCCACCATTTTCTAGCTGGGTAAATCCACTATTTCTATGGGTCATGGCTTCCAATCTATAGATATAAACCCTCTGGTTTCATCAGACCTGGCTGGAAACTCCACCAGACGGGGATTGCCCAGCCAGCCATGTTTGATTATTGGAGGGCACAGTTTTGAAACTACCCTGTGATTATGACTAACATAACCATGATATAGATGGCCCATAGAAATAGATGGTTTAAGTTTACCTATTAAAAATGGTGGATCTTTCCATGGCTATGTTAAATAACCAGATGGTAATCATCGCGAAAATCCGGGCCGCTTTGGGGTTGAACATTGGGAAAGATGAGGAAACATACCTTCCGGCAAACTATGGCAGATATGGAAACCGATCAAGACTGGCCCAAAGAGTTATGAGGGCGGAGTGTCTATATCCTGATGGACTGGAGGATAATTACTCACAATGGGGATATCTGCATATATCTGCCATATTTTCCAACAAATATGGTTTGTTAATTTTTGTTCAATCTCCCCAAGTTTTGTTTGCAAAATCCTCACGGGGTTGTGTGTCAAAACACTGGTTTCTTGGTTTTCAAATTGCGATTCGATGAATCGACCAGTCTTGAATTTGGGATCAAAAAAGCTACCCTCTGGTAAACTGCCATATAACTATGGAAAGATCCACCGTTTCCAATGGGTAAATCCACTATTTCAATGGCCATTTAAACCATAGCAAACTGTTGACATAACCAGAGGGTACAACCTTTGGTAATCAAACATATATGGAAAAGCCATCAACCATACAGATCCATACAGTAGTTCGATGATTTTCGCTGTCGAAACCTCCATGGCTAGTGGCCTATTCAATGGTGGCCAATAGATGCCTTTTCAAAATGTTGAAAATTCGATGACAATCCCAAATTACAATCCCAAATTTTACTACTGAAGCCTACTTTTTGTCATACTTAATCTCTGGTTAACATGGTTGACTCAATCCCGTTCGCCTTTTTGTTGGTTAAAACTCCCGCCATTTTTGATGTGTCACCCCAACTCCACTGCCAGGTATTTGGGGTCCTAGTAAGCCACTCCCCCGGGGTCAGCCAACAATCCATTATTGGAATCGCTTCAAAGATACCAATAGAACCAGTTCGCAACCAGGATTTTGACGTTGCTCACGTGATTTTGGTGGAGTTATCCAGTAGAATGGGATATTTTGCGGGATTTGAATGGGATATTGTTTGGATATGGGGATACAAGATTTGAGCAGAATGAATCTCATACATTGATCAAATGAACTGGCGGATGTGAGTGGCTTCGCCGTGGAATCTCAATGCTCAAGCATTTCACAGGGGTTTTGCGCAGTTGATTTTGCGGTAAATTTAAATGTCAATGATCACCATTATTAACAATGAATCACCATGATTAACCATTATATGCCATTACATATATATATATATGTTATACCATTATTAACCATTATTAAACATGGCTTTCCATCGCTACTGCCCACACTTGTCCAAGTTGCAGCGCAGGTGGCGTGACGGTGGAATGGCTGCGGGATCAGAGTCGACCCTTCAGCTTCACGGTCAGCAAGAGCCGTGGAGCCCGGTCGCGGCAGATGGCTACGGCAGATGGCTACGGCAGATGGGTGTCCATGGGGTTCACCCAGAACAATGTGGTGATATTTCATGTGGTTAAAACAATGCAATAAACCCTGATATGTTCCTGATATGAATGTGTACTAATGGTTAATGAATGTCAATGGTATATGAATAGTATGAATAGAATATTAATGGGATTAGTGAGATAAACAAACAACAACTACCCGGCCTGGTAAACTTGCAAAAAGCTATTGAAGCCATGGCCCAGTCGAAATAGTTGATTTACCCAGCTACAAAATGGTGATTTTCCATAGTTATGTTAGTTTACCAGAGGGTATGGATGATATAATGTGGTTAAAACAATGCCATAAACCACCCATGACTGGGAATGGTTTATACCACCTATACAAATGGTGATGACTGGGGGATGGTGCACATGGCATTGTTTTACCTACACTAAACAAACAACAACTATGGATGAATATGGATTTATTTCAGAAGAAAGGGATTCAAGTAGAACGGAAATGGGGATAATGGGGGATGTCCAAGAGTAGGAAGTGCAGTTCCAGTGAAGCGCATAGAAATGTCAATCTTTCACCATTAAGCGGGCGAGTATCTCAACATGGGGGTTGACTCAGCATGGAAAAAGACTCGAAAAAAAGATCCTCTGGTTTTTTCTAACAACATAGCCATGGAAACTCATCATTAGCTAAAAGATCTCTAAATTGGCCTGGAAGCTTCCGGGATTCCGCGCTATCCCCTTTTCGCTATCCCTGAGGTGGTTCCCGATCCTACTGCCTGTCCGGCTGCACGGAACAAGAGGCCTCAGAATGGATGGAACGCATTCAGGCGCCTTCAAGCGACGAAGCGAAACGAAGCTTCGGTGGGTGAAATCTCCAGATTCACCTCCAGTATTTTACCATCGGGTTATGACTAACATAGCCACGGAAAATCACCATTTTTAATGGGTAATTTATAAATGGGCCATCGAAAAACCATGGCGATGTTAGTCATAACCAGAGGGTAAACCTATTGATCATTTTTCTGAATATCATGGGATTTTTAAGGTGATATCACCTGGAAATTTGGATGGTTTGATGAGAGTTCCAGTGGACAATCTAATAGTTTGCGACCAAGGAAAATGAGTAATTACTGGTTGGTGGTTTCAAACATCAATTTTATTTTCCATTTTCTATATGAATATGGGATAATCCATCCCATTGACGAACTCATATTTATGAAGATGGTTAAAACCACCAACCAGATATGGTTAGATATGGTTTTGACATGGTGATACAATGGCACAAATCGCCATTTATAGTGGCTAATCATGGTTAACCATCGTTTTGAAATTGGCCATGGGTTTACCCATGGGTCGAGTTGCCATTTTTGTTGCCATCGGACGCTCGGAGCTGATCCGTGATGGTGACCGAACACCGGGTGGGTTGTTGAGGGGACTCGATTGCAGTGGAGTTCGCGAACTTTTACACATATACTGTATATATATAATTATATATTACCCTCTGGTTATCTAACATAGCTATGGAAAATGACCCATGACCCATATATAGATGATGTACCTATTAAAAGTGATGATTTTCCATGGCTATGTTAGTCATAACCAAAGGGTATATATCACATATTTTAACATGTTCTGTCCAACCTGGAAGTTCGTCCACACTCACAATGATCATGATCATCATCGACATCACCATCATCCTCGTCACCCCCTCTCAACTTATCTGCATAAGGGATTAAACATCCACCAACCCCTCTGGCAAATAAGGTGAAGGGGGTAAATATAACATCAACTTATCTTCATAAGGGGTCAGAAATCCGCCACCCCCTCTGACAAGTATGCTGACTGGGGTAATGTTGAATGGGATAATAACATCAACTGATATATATATATATATATACAGTATATATATATATATAACTTAAAAAAATGCATATATGCTATGCAAATGCAAGTATAAATGCATATGAATATGCATATGCCCATACATATACACACATATGTATATACATATACATAAATACTTCCTTATTCCAACATGGATCAAACATGCATCCACAATTCGAAATTCCACCGACATTGCATTTCTAAAATATATCTGTGGTGAGATGTCCGTTTTTTCACAAGGATGACACGCACAAATCAAGAAGTGTCTCCATGGAATCATTAGAAGGCCAGCATGGCCCTTGCTTACGGATGATATGCACAAAACCTTTGTGCTTACTTTCATTTTGGCTCAAGAAAACTTAGCTGCTGTGCGCTGGCGGCTAACCTGGTTTCGCAGGTTATGAGCCCAAGCTTGGGTCTCTGACCATGTCGTTGTCGACGCTGCGGCGGAGAGAAAATTCGAGGGCCAGAGAGCTGACGCCTGATGGACGAGCACCAGGTGAAGATCAGGCTCAAGGCGCTCGGGCTCCTGGCCGTGGTGCCGGAGAGGGCAGAAGGTTGGAGATCGGGGTCGCTGACAGGAGATTGGAAGCCCTGTTGGAGGAGGAAAGGACTAGAGCGGCTTCGGTGCCAGTGGCTGGTGTCCGCCGACTCCGGTTGGAGGATGGGCGAGACCAAACCCGGGCCTTGGATGATGGAGGCCGGGAGGCTGCTGGTCGTGGGGCGCAAGGTGGACCCATCGGAACCTTGGAGGACGGAGCCAGAGCCATGGGGCTTGGCCAGCGTCAAGGCGGACCGATGGAGGCCTTGGATGATCCCAGAGCCAGAGCCATGGGGCTTGGCCAACTTCAAGATGCGGTCCGGCAGTCCTATGAAGTTCTTCAACAAGCTTTGGGACGGACACAGCCGGGACCAGGGCTACTAGATCCCCTTCTTCAAGGCAATGATCAAGGTGTTCAAAGGGGTGGTGTTCTCGACGACAGAGGGGAACGATCGCTCTTGCAAAGTACTCCAGCTCGAGTTCAGGCGGGCCATAGACCTGAAGTTGGACGTTCAGGAGGCTGTGAAAGCGCTGATGGACTTCGTGCCGGAGGTCAAGTTGGGGGCAGAACTGACATAGCCCCAAGAGTTTTGGATCCATACGGGACGCCTGGACAGAACCAAGGTCAACAGGTGAATCCTTTTTGGAGTGACGCAGTTCGCAGGGGTGCCATGGAACGCGCTCCTGGAGCTGGAGATCAACGTGGTTCGCCGGCCGGACAGGTTGGTGTGAGTGGCTTGACTTCTGGACGTGATAAGAATCCAGTGGAAAGCCCCAAGGATGAAGTTGAACGTTTGCGTGCTCGGATCCTGCGGGAGGCTGAAGAGGCCTTTGGCAGGGAGGTGAAGAAGCTTGGAATCTATGAAAAGGGCGATGGTGACTCCTATCACACGGCAACGAGTGCGGGTGGTGGTGGAGGTCAGTCGCAGGTTCCTCGGCAGCCTCAAGCTGATGGTCCATCTTTGGAACCTCCTCCGGGATTGAATCATGTGAAGATATCTGATGGAGCAGGCGACCAAGTAGTTTCTGAATCGCTGCGCCATCTGGAATTGCCAGGTTTGCCACAAGTTGGAGCTGAAGGAGCAGCCTTGCAGTTCGGAGATTGGCTGACCATAGCCAGTCCACTCATGTCAGACTTGGGATCATCATCGAAGAAATGGTGGGAACAGACATTGAGGGTGGCTGAGGAGTTCTATGGGCGATGGCTTGAATCTACGCCCTTGGAACGTCTCCGTCTCAAGCCCACGGTGGAGGTTGGCCCAGGGTATCAGCGCCTGGAGCAGAGGGGAATCTCAATGCTCTTGGGAATTCTGCCAGAAGCCCTTCGACGGGACATCGTCGGGGCCCGCAACGTATCCATGGTGTCAATACTCTACCGCCTCTTCGTCGTGTTCCAGCCTGGCGGAGGAGCTGAACGAAGTGCTCTCCTGAAGAACCTTACTGACTTGAAGCCTGGTAGTTCAGTGGCAGATGTCCTGAGCTCGATTAGGCTATGGAGACGATGGATTTCCCGTGCAGAGGAACTTCGTCTGACGATACCAGATTCCCTGGTACTCATGCAGGCCCTCAATAAGGTCTCTGAGGCGCTGAGCCGCATGGGTGGGAACCAAGTGACGTATCGGATCTCAGCTGTTCGTCAGGAGCTGCAGGTCGACCAAAGACCGGGGTTGTCGGAGGTCAAGGAGTTTGCCGAATTCCTCCAAGCGGAAGGTGAGGAGCTGGCATTGATGGCATCGGCCTCGACCAAGGGTGTCGGAGTGGCCGCAACTTCGAGTGGCGGTGCCGGGGGCACGTCGCTCAAGGCAGTGGCGATGTCTGGGGGAGCCAATGGAGGGCAGGACGAGAAGTCAAGGGGTCCTTGCCGCTTTTGGGGCACTTCAAACGGCTGCCGACGTGGAGATACTTGTAGTTATACCCATTTGTGGGATGGTGTCGAGAAGAAGGATCGATGCTATGTCTGCTCTGGTGTGGGACATTTCTCCAAGGATTGTCCAACCAAGAAAGACAGGAATACAAAGCAGCCAAGGGTGGCCAAGGTGAAGGGTGCTGAGAAGGAAAAAGACTCACTGGCCAAGGGAGAGCAGCTGAAGGCCGAGGAGCAGAGGCCGACTTCGGTCAGTGGGAGCCCAGCCAGGCCGAAGGTCGAGGATCCGATTCCCAATGGGGATGGATGCCAACCTCATGGACGCTCTGCTCAAGGTGCTGGTGAGTCTGCGGCTACTCTGATCAACGAAGCCACGGTGCTGTTGAAGACCCTTCGATCAGTGAAGGCAGTTAAAGTGAAACAGGTGAACTATGAACCTGACTGTGAACAACGACCAGTGGCACTTCTTGACGGTGGGGCCACGCATGGTCTACGAATGGCAGAGCCTTGGGAGCGTGGTGCCTTGGAGCCCGTGCAGGTGGAACTAGCATCGGGTTCAACCTGGCTCTATCGCCACGGCAGCCACAAGACCTTGCTCAGCCTCACCCAAGTGGAGCCGATAGTGCCGTTGCACCGATTGGTTTCCATGGGATTCAGAATCGAATGGTCGTCAAAAGGATGTAAGATCTTTCATCCCTCTCGAGGGGTCATCCAGTGCTCGCTTCGGGGCGGTTGTCCGACGATGGAACGTGGAGAAGCTCTTCTGCTCTTGAGGGAGATGGAGAAGATCGATGGATCTTCGCTGGATATGGATGCGAATGGGGTCAAGTGGTGGCAGGAGAACTTCCCGGAGGTACCTGACCGCATCATCAGGAAATTGGTGAGCCCAGTCGAGCCTTGGGACCCTGCTGCATTGCCCTGGAATCGGCATCAGCGTCGGGCACATCAGAAAAAAGGCGTGGCTCTTCATCTCTTTTGTGGGCCCAATGTGAAAAAATGGAAGGACTGTGATGTGGGCGGGCTAGAGTGGCTTTGCATCGACACCTGCCTTGGTTCGCAGTACGATTTGCACAGACCCGCAGTGTAGAGTTATGTGTGGGGACTAGCCAACAAAGGCCTCATCAAGCTGATCCTGGGGGGGCCACCTTGTAGGTCTGTTTCACGACTACGAGATGGGCCTCCTGGACCTCGAAAAGTGCGTGGCCGTGGAGCTCAGCGATATGGCCTGGATGGGTTGGATCCCACGGAGGTTGAACTTGTGGAAAACGATACATGCCTCCTGTTGAAGCAGGTGGGTTTGTGGCTGAAATCGGAGCAGGTGAGGGGAGAGCAGGGCTATGAGACTGGGTTCTTGTTCGAAACCCCTCAGGACCCCGTGTCCTACCTGCCTGAGGAAGAAGGACGAGAACTTCCCTCCTTCTTGGAGTTCCCTGAGATCCGAGCTTTGGTGGAGGAGCACAACATGGAGTTGGTGTCCTTTGATCAGGGACGAACGGGGCATGAAAGGAGAAAACCGACCAGTTTGGTCACAAATCTGCCTGGAATGGGGCAGTTGAATGGTCTTCGAGGAGGTGGATCAACGGAAGGCGTTGGACCAGAGCTTCAGGATCGCATCAGATGCTCAAAGACGTGGGCTGAGTGGTCTCCAGGGTTGGTTGCAGCGATCCAGGAATCGCTGAGGAGATGGACGGCGTTGGCCAAGTCTTCAGGGGACTCTGTAGGGGTCAAGAAGATGGACCTGGAGTCCTGGAAGAAACACGTGCTGAATCAGCACCAACCTTTTCGGCGAGATTGTCGCCGCTGTATGGAACTGATGGGCAGGGATTCTCCACATCATCGGACGTCCGGGGATCGAGCCAGTCATGTGCTCACGATGGACATTGTGGGACCCTTACCATCTGGTGATGATGTTGGATGGGCTCCCGGAAATGGCATACCGCCTAAGGTCAAGTACATGATGGTGGCTACGGTGGCTCTGCCCAAGCTGGAGCGAGAAAAAGGTGATCAAAAGGATCCCGAAGTGGAAATGGATGAAGCTCCGGAAGGTGACTTGTTCAGTCGCCAAGCTGAAGCTGGAGAGGGCGAAGCTGAAGAAAATCAAGGAGGTGATCAAAAGGCTGCTGAAGAGCTCAATCAAAAATGGTTGGAGCATGCCAAAAGGCTGTCAGAGCCAGTGGGAGTGCAGAACCTGACGATGGTTGAACCATTGGCATCCCGACATCAGTCTGATGTGGCTCGGGTGGCGGCTCGGCTCTACTCTCGCTATCGAGCCCTTGGTGTTGGAGTTTTGAGGATCCACACGGATCGAGAAACAGCCTTTTTATCCCGACACTTCCAAGCCTGGTGTCAACGCATTGGGGTATGGCAAACCCTTACTGGAGGGGACGAAGGCCCCAGTAACGGAAGAATCGAGTCGGAGGTCCAACAGGTGAAACGCCGGGTCCGCCTTTTGCTCAGTGGTTCCGGGTTGGACCAAAAGTACTGGCCCGGTGTGGCGCGGTATGCCGGGGAAGAGAGGCTACGGAAACAGCTGGCGACCTTTGGTGTCCCAGTACAGCCACTTCTCCCTATCGGCTCGAGGGTGACAGTGAAACGGAAAAGGTGGCATCGGCATGGGGCATTAGCATCGCCATTCAGAACCATGACGTTGATGGGACCAAGTCCACTGATGTCCACTGGCTACATCTTGATGGACGAGGGACAGCTTCAGCATGCTAGGCTGGCCGTCAAAACGGACCCTAACAGTGACCAGGCGATCATGGAGCTCCTGGAGGTTCAAGCCGCAGGGCACCCACACAGGCGTGTCCATGGTAAGCAGCCTCCGGACCCAACCTTGCCTGATGTGCCGCCTCCAAAACAACACTCTGATGGCGACTTCCTGTCCCTTGCAGCTCACGGTTCTGAAGGTGAAGAACCTGGGGGAGCTGAAGCAGAGATAGAGGATCAGGGGGAGCCACCTCAACTTGAAGAGGGTGAAGATGGGCCACAGTGGCCACAAGGAATCTTCAGTGATGGAGAGGAGGAACCTGTTCCAGCCCTTCATACGATGCGGGCTGGGGGGGAGAACACAAACCTCTCCAGCACTTTGAAAACTTTGAAAACTTCTGGTAGTGTAGTTTTTGGCACTTCTGGATTGCACCAATGTCGAGGATGCGGTCTTCAACAACCGGATGAGAAAGCCTGTGGGTTTTGTGGACAAGCTTTCAAGGTGGATCGGCAACGGGTATGTGCCAACAGAGCTCTCTGTTCCCTGCAATATGGAGATCAACTGTCACAGCGTCTTCGGGAAGAGCACTGGGGATGGAAAAACCAGCTGATGGAAGAGCTCAGAAGTGTAGCAGTTGGTGAGGATGAAGGAGGGCTGCATGGCTACACCTTGGAGTTTTTGGAGAGCCGGATCACCACTTTGGAGGATGAGCTGGTGGAGTTGGATCGTTCAGAGAATTTGGCTCGTTTGAAGTCACTGGTGGCCAATAGCCAGCAAGGTGGCCAAGATCAATCTGATGGGCCGCCTGCCACTGTTTTACAAACCTACACCGTGCCATTGCAGCAGGTGAGGAAAGAGCTGGACCTGTGGAAACAGCCCTTACTGGCAGAATACAAAAGCCTCTTGGACACGGGTGCTATCCAGGTGACCAGCGAAGAAGAAGTGAAACGGCATCCCAACTACGCCAACTTGGAGAGAGCGCCGGCCATGTTGGTGCCGACGATAAAAGCTCCAAGTGGGCGTCGAAAGGCTCGTATAGTAATTTGCGGCAACAGGATCGAGAAGGCTGATGGGGGTCAACAGAGCGTCGAGGTGGAGAAGTCGTCGCCATTTTCTACCTATGCGGGTGGCGCGGATGGCACTCTCCTGCGATGTTTGACCAGGAAAGCAGCGGCAGAGGACTGGACGGTGGCATCTCTGGATGTGGCCACAGCTTTCCTATTGGCTCCTCGCCGAGCTGCCTCCCAATTCCTCTTGATCATGAAGCCGCCTCGCATTCTGATTGAGGCCGGAATATGTGATGAAGGTGACCTATGGCGCATCGAAAATGCGTTGTATGGACTTCAATCGTCCCCAGCAGATTGGTCCAGTTATCGCAACAACGTTCTGGGTAAGCTTCGATGGATGTTTGGAACCGAGGAGTTCCATCTGGTGAGAACTTCGGAGCAGAATCTCTGGAAGATTCTACCCACCAAGGAGCCGATCAACAAGGAAGACGTGGCTCAGGGCTATGTAGCTCTCTACGTGGATGACGTGATGGCCGTGGGAAACAAAGGCTTGGTCGACAGCTTTCTGGCGAAGATTCAGGAGGTCTGGAAATGCTCCAAGCCGGAGTATGTCTCCACGGGTGCTTGGATGAAGTTTTGTGGATTTGAGATTTCAAGGCAGGATGGTGCCCTGTTACTATCTCAACGGTCCTACGTGAAGGATGTCTTGGGCCGTTACTCCAACTTGTCGCCGAAGACGACACCTCTTCCTGCCTTGTTGGATGAGGAAAAGGAAGAGAACATCCAGGTCTCGGACATTCGGGCCGCACAGACCACTGTCGGCGAACTTTTATGGGCATCTTGCAGAACCCGCCCGGATTTGAGCTATGCTGTGGCCTGGTTGGGCCGGAACGTGTCGAAGTGCCCACGTCGGGTTCTGACATACAGCAGACATACCCTGGGGTATCTGCTGAATACTCCAGAGCTTTGCCTGAAGTATGGAAAATGTGAAGGTGGGTTTGGGGAAGACAACTCTTTGGCATTCCCTCGAAGTATGAGGACCCTGGAGGTCTACAGTGATGCCGCTTTGGGTTCCAACTGCCAGCGAGGACATCAGGGCCTCATCGCCTTGTATGGGGGTTCTCCGGTGCAGTGGGACTCTCGCTTGCAGCCTTTCGCAGTTCTCTCAACGACCGAGTCAGAGTTGGTTGGGTATTGTGATGGTATGGTGCTGGGCGAGTCAGTATCCACCATTGTGGAAATTTTGGAGGAGAACCAGGTGGCCTTGTCTGGAGACAAGGTTCTTTACGGAGATAGCCTTTCAGGGCTCAAGCTGCTGGAGTCCCCAGACGGTCCATGGAGGACAAGGCACCTTCGTCTTCGTAGCCATGTGCTACGGGAGCGGATGCAGTGGGGGCTCTGGAAGGGCAGACATGTGCCTGGGAGCGAGCTGGCAGCTGATTTGCTCACGAAATCGATCTCTGCGGCTACGCTCTGGGAGAAGTTCTACAAGTTTATGGGACTGGTGGATGGAGTTTCAGAGAAGGAAGAGCACTTGGAAGGATCGGGGGGGGCTTTGGTGGCTTCAAAAAAGAAGGTCGCGGCTCTCACCGCAGTAGTTGCTCTTGGGACGGTGTTGAAATGTTGCCATCTTTCTGACATGGAACGGTTGGCTACCACCTTGGGAATAACGGCCTTGGTAGCCTGGGTGGCGCATCAAATGAACTCTGAAAGGAACGCCGTGAAGGCGCAGGCCATTGAAAAAGGGTGCCTGAGAGAAACCGAGCTCAGACAAATTCAGGTCGATGCGAAGGTCGATGAACCCGCACTGGCCGCATTGGACATTGCAGCCAATGGTTGCACCGAGGGATCCTCGGCGATTCCGCGCCTCAGCGCTTTGAGGGCTGATTTGACGTATGGCCCCAGGCCATGGGAGGCCCCGGAATTCAACCAACCGCCGCACGCGGCAAATGATGACCTGTGGATCACCATGGGCGGGGGCTGGGTGGTGAGGATTCATCGCTCTCTTCAGAGCCGACTCTTCCATCCAGTACACCGAAGCTGCCCAGTTCGCACCGAGGACCTTGAAGCACAACGGGTCTCGGTCATATGGTGGTCAGGGGATCATGGCTGGGAAAAAAGTGTCCAGCATGACAACTGGTACCTTGGACAAGCACCTCCACAACCGCCGGTGTCCGGCCAATGGAGGGGTTGGACCTTCTTCCGTTTGAGAGAAAGCTCACAGGGCGGTGGAAGCTCCTCTCAACAGCCTCGGATCCAACCAGACACACTTGTCTGGACTCCAGAAGAAAGTGGCAGGAACATGCCTCGGCAGTTTGGGGTTTCGAGCTCGAGCCGTCGTCGGACCTTTGTGGAGTCAGGCGATGGAGCTCCACCTAGCCGAGGTCCAGGTAACCCGGTTAGAAGGGGGCATCCCACAGTCACAGAAAGGGGTGCTGCCGCAAAGGCATCAATCAATACCATTACCAATCGCTACGGACACGCTGGATCCACTGTCTCTGGATCGGCGTCATCTGATGGGAGTTGGTCTGTGGCTGGAACCCATGGTGGCGGCCGTGGCCCGAGCTTGAGGTGGAGGCCTCCGGCAACTTCGAGCCCTGGAGGTTCGTTTTCTCCGCCGAGCTCCACGGCATTCGGGGCTGCTTCTTGGAATCCAGGAGGACCATCGTCAGGGTCCAGGCCTTTGCTTGGTGGAAAGGGTAGCTACGGCAGCATTCCACCTGGAAGCTCGGTGTTGATGAGGCCTGGGGGGCCCGTCAACCGGTGGTCCAATGGACCAACTATGTCAATTCGGGAGGGTGAGTCGGTGAACGATGCCACCTTGCGAGCACTTCAGGCTCCCCTTCCACCTCCCTTGCGCCCTCACGAAGCGCCGGAACACAGGAGGGCGAGATATCTGAGATCAAGCAGATCCAATGTCAGCGACGCAGAGCTCTGGGATTTTCTCCATGGCGCCACGATTGGCGATGGGGACTCAGAGTATGATGAAGCTGTGGAGCCCGAAAACCCCTCTGATGATTTCTCCCTGGTGACAGACCAACCCGAAGGTGGTGGTGATCATGTGGCTTAGCCGGAGAACGAAGAGGAGGACATGTAGGGCCGCAGTTATGGGACAGAGTTTTTACTGTCCATTTTTTGGCTGTTGGATTTCTCACCTCCGAATGCTGTCAAACAGCATGGGGGAGTGTGGTGAGATGTCCGTTTTTTCACAAGGATGACACGCACAAATCAAGAAGTGTCTCCATGGAATCATTAGAAGGCCAGCATGGCCCTTGCTTAAGGATGATATGCACAAAACCTTTGTGCTTACTTTCATTTTGGCTCAAGAAAACTTAGCTGCTGTGCGCTGGCGGCTAACCTGGTTTCGCAATATCATATATTTGACATATTTAATCAACAAGAAAGGGAGAGTTATACACAATGCTTCCAACCAACTTCCTCCAAAAAATGTGGAGTTTCTATTCAACTTTCTAAAACACGCGAGTTATACAACAGGTAGACCAGTGGGAGTTTCAGCAGAACATAGCATGATTGGTTGCTGACACTGTCACAACTCATATAATCTTCATTCCAGGCTGCCAGCAAGATCAACCATACCTCGGTGACAACGCCCAGCAGCAGGCAACAACTTCCGAGCAATGTATCACTTTTGGGTAAACACCATGGGTGATTGATAGTGGTTTTTCACAAACAACTATGCTGATGTAAATTTAATGATATCTAATGGGATTTCATCGGATATATGCCCAACACTACTCAATGGCCATTTCAGGAACCTAAATTGGAGGTACCTACCATATATAAGGCCTATGTAAGGCTTATGTAAGGGAATATCCCCAGCAAAATATGGCCTTACATGGTACAGTACCTCCATTTTAGGATCCTGAAATTTCCATTGAACTACTGGGATTACTGTAGATTTTTGAATGTGTCTGACAATGGGGTATACCCACCCGCTGGCGATGATTGAATAAGGACAAGGAAAAAAACCAGTGGATGGAAGGGGGCGCCCAAAAAGCCCAAAAACAACCCACATCGACACCAGAATGGATACCCTCTGGTAAACTAACAGTTTGCTACTGACACATGGCCATTTATAGTTGATTTTCCCATTGAAAACGGTGATTTTCCATAGTTATGTTAGTTTACCGAAGGGTATTATTCAGGATGGTGAAAATCGTAGAGGTTCACTGGCAGCCACTGTGAAAAGAACACGCCAGTTGCCCACCCAGTAGAACAACACGTGTTTTTGGCCACAGAAAGACACCTTCCGCATCCGGGGGTCCAGAAACATGATGGCAATCAGATGCAATCAGTAATTGCCAGGGATCCATTTACCCGTGTCATCAAACATGGCTGGCTGGAAAAATCTGGAAAATCCCCGAACTAAATGGAGGTGTCTAGCGGGAAATGATCGAATTATGGCTTGAGGATGTTCCAGCCATGTTTGAGGACACCCGAGGGTTATCCATTGGTTATGGTTCTAACAACAGTCAGTTATGACCAGTTTGGATTGTTTGAGCATTTGAAAAATGGAGGCGTACCGGGTCGTATTTTTTCTGTGGTTGCCCATCCAAACAGTGACCTTTCTGGAAGAAAAAGGTGACCATGTGATCGTCAAAAACACTTGTAACAGTTGCCCATTCCCCTTCCCTGAGAATCCCCGTCTTGCAATAGGTCAAACAGAATTTGGTCTTCACATTTCTATCATTTCTTGGGTCCTTTTGTTATGATTCACCAGGTTTTGTTCTGACCAAGCCCCCATTTTTTTTTGGAGTCCAAGAAAGTCTCGTTCATAGAACCACAACTTGGACCCATTATAGCGACTATACAGTTCTCAGATTCCTCTGAGAAAAACCATAAATGGTTCAATATCAATCTTGATATCTCACATTTAGAACCATAAACTTTTAATATACCTTTGACAAATTTGATTTGGATTCAGAATGGCGTTCAGGCGTCCGTATCACGGTTCACCCTCCGTCTGGGGTCCCTGGCTGATTGGGCGGCTGATTTTGATGACCTCACTGTGCCTTCAGGTTGGTGAATTATATATTACACTCTGGTAATTTAACATAGCTATTGAACATGGCCATTTATAGTGGATTTTCCCATTAAAAATGGTGATTTTCCATAGTTATGTTAGTTTACCAGAGGGTAACAATGTTTGATATACATGATCGATATCTATAGTATATATTAAAAAATAATCTATGCCCATTGTTCAGATCCCCGTTCCTAAGACATTAGAGATCGAAACCATCCTCATGTTCGGAAGACCATCTAGCTGTTTTCTCACATGTTTTTGGATGCTTCGGAACATTTCGGAACCCAGGGAACCATCCAAAACTCCCTGGATTTTGGATCAAAACTACGCACTCCCCAATTGGGTGATATGGTCCATTCTGTTGGGATCGTGTCGGGGGTGCCGTTGATTTTTGTTTGACCCATACGCAATATCTTGCATAAATTTACACATACGCGCACACACACACACATATATATATATATATACTGTACACACATATTATATATATATGTAATGTATGTAATGTATGTAATGTAATGTAATGTTATGCTATGCTATGGTATGGTATGGTATGGTATGGTATGGTATGTATGTATGTACACTCATGTACATATGAACCAATCAACATTTGACACGTTGGGAAGCAATTTGAACTACCGAGAATTAGCCGCCGTAAGGATCACTTGCAGAGACGCAACAATCTTGCCTATCAATAACACTTTTTTTTTTTGTAGTGATTAACTATTTTTGGTAAATGGAAAATTTAGCTTTCCCATAGGAGTTCTCCTACTATCACTTCCAGTCATGGTTCTTTCGGCATTCCTCTATATTGACGACCCACCAATTGTTTAGGTGTTTAGGGGGGTATCCACTAACCGGCACCCAACATTCATAACTATCAATACTACAACATTCATAACTATCAATACTAAATCCCATCCAACATTCATAACTATTAATGCATATTACTAATAAACCCCTTTCCCGTCATTTTACATATTCCCAAACCAAACCCTGGGTTAAGTATTGAATCTGTTGACGTGGGGGAGCCCAGTTTAATGGAGGGTGTATTTAGGATGATCAGCACAAAAAGGCAGCAACGATCTAATCCATTTATATCCAATCATCATTGACCAATAGTTAACCATTGGTTAACCAATATTACCCATTATCAATTTCTATAGTTAACCATTAATATAATCATGAGTTAATTTACGTATTCTTAACCATGGTCAACTATTAACTCATGGTTGATGATTAAGAAAAATAACTTAACCATGAATATTAACCAATAATATGGTAATCTTAACTATTGATTACTATTGATTAGGGGAGATTCTCATCACTCAACGCCTCCAGGAACTGCCGGAACTCGCGCAGCCGGCGGCCAGCACCTGGCAGGTGGCAACAAAAAACCTTCAAAAAACCTTGGGATTTCGAGACGAATGGGGGAATTTCAGCAACAAACAACGGGGAGATTTCGAGTGAAACTTACTGGTGCCAAAACGCAGGGAATTTTCGAGAATGATCCACTGGCTAACTATCAATTTTTTCATCCCAGCAACCCCCCAGCAACCCATCCATTCCCTACGTAAAACGCACCAGTAAGAAAAACAGTAAAGATATGTAAAAACTGTTGGGGGTTTTGGAAAGCAACAGCACCAGCAGCCTGGAAGAGTTTGGATATCACTAGGAAATGTGGGGATTTCAGCACTGGGATTCAGCCAGGCTGATCCCTACAGATCCACAGGTGAATCATGATTTTCCGAACATAACTATGGAACATCACCATTTTCAATGGGAAAACTCACCTAAGATATCATCCATATAATATATTATACACTATTTCTATGGCCTTTTTCAATAGCAAACTGTTAGTTTTACCAGAGGGTAACATGATGATTTTGGACGCATGAGCCAATTTTCAGACACACCCATCCAAGGTTTGTCCGTGTTTGTGGCTGCGAGAATCCATGAAATATCATGAAATATAGGATAGGTAGGGAGCCCCCATCGTTTTGATGGAGAACCGTTGATCATCAAACACCTTTCTTTAAAATACCCTCTGGTAATTTAACATAGCTATTGAACATGGCCCATTTATAATTGATTTTCCCATTGAAAATGGTGATTTTCCATAGTTATGTGGCAGTTTACCAGAGGGTACTTCAGGCAAACAATGAACAAAAATCAACGCTGGCAATCCATTGGTTGAGGATCTATATATACACTGGGCGACTTCCACTGACAGTAGATGAACAGATGCGTTTTGCACAAAAAAGTGGCCCCTCTCAATTTGAGAGAGAAGAAACCACCTGAAAAGGATTAATGTTCCTGGATGACCGTTGATCCACCAGACATATCTCCTACATGAACACAGGTAAACCCCATGGTAAAACCAATCTGTCTTCATCTGGATCCATCAGAAGTTTGATAATCCCATTGTGTCACTATCCCATTGCATTTTTCCCATGGTATCCCATTCTATATCACATATGTATATATATATATATATATCATATACATGCATACATATCATATCATATCATATCATATCATATCACCAACCAATGGTAGATTATATTTACCATACACCATAGTTAAGATGATGATTTATCAAATATATATACACACATATGTATATATATATATATATATCATACTATACATCCCCATCATTTGGGGAATCTCCTGCTAGCATTGTCCTATTTTCTTCACGGCCCGGATCGGCAAATCCAGGAGGCGAAGATGAAGGAGTGTAGCCAGGCTGGCTGGGCGCTTCACCCATCAATTTTTTGAGGCGCTTCACCCAAAAAACCAGGAGATTTCCATGGGAATCTGGGGAATTCATGGTGATTTAGTGGGAAATCATGGGAAATATTGGATACCCTCTGGTGAACTAACAGTTTGCAATGGAACGATCCAGCATTTTGTAGCTGGGAAAATCCACGATTTCGACTGGGCCATTTTCCATTGCTATGTTAGTTCACCAGAGGGTAGGCTTTGTGAAGAAATAAATAAGATGACCAAGAAGCCCATCATGACCATGTGTAGGAAAGTCCCAGGGTTTACATCCCAATAGGATTCCCTACTTTGAACATGCGACGTACGCGGAACAAGTGGCTTCTAACGCCTCAACACGGCCGGCTTCCTGTAAATCTTCCCGAACAACACCAATCCATTGAAACTCCAATTTCCGGGTTATATCACTATTATATGTGTATATTATATATATATATATATATCACTGTTATATCACTATCAAATGAAATCCCATTCCATATTCCCATTCCATATTCCCGTTACATATTCCCATCAATTGCTGGTTAAGCCATGTTAAACCATCATTTTTCATGGTTAACCCTGGTGGGTAACCCCCCTGTGGAGGGCACCCCCTTGGAATCCGCGGTAGCATCGCGCGGCAGGTCCTCACGCAAGCGCTGCAGCATCGCGGTTTCCGCTTGCTGGAGCCCCCAGCGTAAAAAGTGCACCCCAAAGGTGTTGAGACTTATATAATGTATATCATATATCTTGAATGATATGTATGTCTCAGTTTATGTCAGATGTCAATTTCGAATTAGTACTTTTTACTTTCTAATCACACCCCAAAAAAATCCACAGTTCTTTGTTTCTGCGGGCGAGGCGCGAACTGCGCCATGGCGTGCGCATCCTGGAACCTGCGGCAGGCGGGGGTGAACTTAGCATGCTTATCCCATGGTGATCCCATGGTTATCCCATGGTTTACTATGGAAAATGGGTGAAAATTGGCAATTTATAGTTGGTTTACCATGGCTTACCATGGTTTACCTATACAAGATAGTGATTTTCCAGAGCAAACTGTTAGTTTACCAGATAATCCGTATATTATAAACCACAGAGAAACCATATGAAAACATGAGTTACTGGGAACATACTTGGGAGTGCAGTTCCACTGATAAGTGGCTATATAGCCATATAAAAACATAACATGCCCCCGTTAGATTAATGGGATATCCCCACTTAGATTATGGGGTCATAAGTCACTTACTATGCCTGGGATGTGCATCCAAGTGGGGATATACTTGGATTTCTGCAGATGCTCTTTTATTTCCTAACGAGAAATGCCCTACTTGGGGAGTGTGGAAGTATGGGGAAGTATGTCGTTCCTTAAGCAGATCCAAGGATATCAATATTTTGGGTGTAACATATGGATATATATATATATATAAACCTCTGGTAATTTAACATAGCTATTGAAAATTGCCATTTATAGTTGATTTTCCCATTAAAAATGGTGATTTTCCATAGTTATGTTAGTTTACCAGAGGGTATATATATATATATATATGTATACACAGTAAATGAATGTAAATGGATCCAACTGGATCAAATTGAACCGAAAAATGACAAAAGGTCAAGGGAGAATGAGAAACTCTTTCAGTTGACAGTTCGAAAAACAACGGCTAGTTCACCAGCCAAACTGAGAGGGAATATCAATGCTTTGTTTGGGTATGCAATGGAGTAGCCTAAAGTTGGGGCTTGACTCCAAAATCGATGGGTCTTCAGCACGCAAAACTTGGTATTTCATCCCTGTTTGGATTGTGAAAAGCCGACTGAAAGAGCCTTCTGAGGATCAAACGCCTCAATATGCCTCAATCACATCAAGGTCAGATTCTACAAACTGGTGCCTCTTCGTTGTAAGTTTCTTTATAACTTCCATCCAACTATAAATATATCTGCCACCCCTAGTGAACGTAACGAACATAACCAACTTAACCAATGAGAAACATCAGCTATATAAGTTATGGCTAACCATATCCCATAAATATAAATTCTATATACAATATATATACTTAACCCTATATCAAATATATGGGTCACCAATCAACTTAACCCTATATCATTATCACCTATCAATCCCCATCTTGGTTACATCTTACACCGCCAGATCCTCCCACGCAGAAGCGTCGATGGAAGGCAGGAAATCGGTGGTATTTGATGGTATTTGGAGCCCCGAAAAAATATGCGATATATTGAACTGGTTTATCATGGTTCCATATCTTACTTTGAATATGGGCTTTGATCATCAAACAAATAGGGATATACCCTCTGGTAAACATACAAAAAACTATGGAAAGATCCATGGAGGTCTCCTGATGTTTCCTCTGACATTGTTCCGAAAATCCATCCATTACCCTCTGGTAAACTGTTTCATAACTATGGAAAGATCCACCATGTTGTAGCTGGGTAAATCCACTATTTCGACTGGGCCATTTTCAATAGCTATGTTTAACATAACCAGAGGGGTACCATCTTGTTATTTAACAGTTTGCCATGGAAAATAACCATTTTTAATAGGTAAACCATCTATTTCTATGGGCCATTCCCCATGGCTATGTGAAATAACTGGAGGGTAAGTCATCTTAAATCCCTCAGATTCGCCATGGTCTCAGGTGAGATTTGCCCTACACTTTTTGATGGCCATGCTGCTGTCGGGGCCCATGTTTCGGCCTTTCCGCGCGGACAGCGCGGACAGGTTTCGGCAGCCCACACACTGGTTACCCGGCCTGGTAAACTAACAAAAAGCGAACTGGAACATGGCCATTTATAGTGGATTTTCCCATTAAGAATGATTTTCCATAGTGATGTTAGTTTACCAGAGGGTATTGAACGTTCATTTGTGTTCAAGACATCCACTGGTTGGTTTCAAACATGAATG
This sequence comes from Cladocopium goreaui, assembly GCA_947184155.2. Taxonomy (NCBI): domain Eukaryota; class Dinophyceae; order Suessiales; family Symbiodiniaceae; genus Cladocopium; species Cladocopium goreaui. The sequence goes on along the minus strand of CAMXCT020006546.1, from coordinate 142,382 downwards.
GATTATTTTCCATTTCATAAAAAAGGGATAATTCATCCTTCCCATTGACTTTAACTCCATCATTTTTCAAGATGGCTTTTTAACCACCAACCAGATGATCAATACATTGTGAATTCAAAAGCTACATCATTCACTCAGGATACCCGACGTGACGACCTCACTGCGACGTCACAGCGATGGTGAACGAAGGGGTACCCCCTTAGTGAATTCAAAATACAATCCATCCAGATTCACCAAATAACGGAACGGGCGTTTCCTAAGAATAAACCTACCATAAACGGTTTTTGAATTGGATTTTGCGTCAAAGATCCAGCTGGCTGAGGTATTGCTATGCCGGGTGGCTATGGGTCCGGCAGCCCAGGTGACCCAGGTGTTGATGGGATGATGATTGAGAGCATTCTAAACCTTTCGCGGGTGAACTACAAAAAACCATCAAAACATCATAGGATTTTCTTTGAGATTCCCTTCATGACCTCTTGTGGTTTCCCTTATTTCGTTTTTCTTCGCCAAACCCCGCGCAGGGGTTTGGTGCATATGACCTCACTGGGACTCGGTTACGGCAGTGGAATGTCTCGTGGCAGTGCGAAAGGTTGGCAACTTCCAACTCCAACGAACTGATGTGAGTTGGAATTCCAATCCGGCCACAGAAACTCCAGATATTGATATTGATGTCATATTAGGGATATATACAATATTTGTCAGGATCAAATTTCGATTTGCATGGGGGAACACGATGATGAACCAATTGATTTTTTTTGCTCAGACATTTTTGGAGAAAAAAACCCAGTGGACCTCACTGAGGCTTGCATCACGCTTGGCGTCTTCGTCCTCGCCTTCCGCCCGCGAGGTGTAAGCGAGGGGGAAGAGGAGTCTTGGCCCCAACGTGGCCACGACAATTTAAGGGTGAAATTTGGAGGCTAGACCCCAATTTTCATGCACGTTTCGATGTAAGTGGCTATTGGAACTAGCCGAAACAACCATGCTTTCGGGGTCCCAAAGATTAGGATTTCAACTCTTCATGGGATGAATGAGTGAATCGTGGGAACTAAAGAACTGAGAAGTAGAACTCACTAGCTTGGGTGTTGATGGTATTGGACACGGGCACAGCTTGAGGCTGTATCCCAGTGGGTGAAAAACAATAGCCCAGTTGTATAATGCTTCTGCATGGCTTAAACATGCTTAAACCTACAGGTCACCAGGGATCCTATCTGGGACATCCAGGGACATGATCCAAACAGGTGAGCCACCCCTTCTGGTGGCTGCAGCCTGTTTGAAGCACAGCGCGGACGAGATCAAAGAGGTGATCCGAGCTTTCGAGTGTCGGGGAGGGGTATCCGGGTCTCCAAATATGGCTTTAACGTGGTTCAACCATCCAAAGGTTCGGATGCAATGGGGATAGAATGGGAAGATCATGGGATGCAGCAGCTGATTTAGGCATCCATCAATGGAGACGATTTGGATGAGAATGGGATTTTTTTTCGTCTCTGACGGGGCCAAACGGTGACACGTCTATAGTATGCCCTAGTGGGAATACCCATGAAACCTGTGATGGAACACATGATGGTGTTTTTTTCTAGGTGAATGTGGGTAAACCATGTATTTTTCTTTTGTAGGTTGCGACTTCAAACTTGACCATGAATGGTAAGAAAGAAACCAACCATGAACTTTTTGGCAGGGCATCTAACTTGGCCATGTTGGTGGGGTCTGCAAATCCTAAATTCGCTGAGTCGATGAATTGCCGAGTGGATGATTTTTAAGTTTAAACCTTGTGCCATTGTCACCATCCCCAATTTTGGCTTATGACATTGGGTATACCCTCTGGTAAGCTAACATAGCTATGGAAAATATTGGAAAATCACAATTTTTAATGGGAAAACCCACTATAAATGGCCATTTTCAATAGTTTTTTGTATGTTTACCAGGCCGGGTACCCAGTCCGCAATGGGGTGATTGATGACCGCCATGGCTAATGGGATGGTTGAGAATGCTTATGATGGCATTCTCATGGTTGATCTATATGGAATGGGACCCGGATCAGAACATCCAAGTGATGTGGCAAAAACCAACAAGAAACTATCCCACTTTTATCTACATCATTTTACTAGTTCAGGGCATTGAACACTATACCCTGCAAAAAGTGTTCTGAAATTCCGACTGGGTTTGCCACATTAAATCTGAAGCTTGAACATGCGCGGGGGCTTGTTGCGCGGCCTACAATGCGGCTTCAGCGGAAAATCCTTCAGTCGTGCAAACGTAGCGTTTTGGACCCAGTTTTCCCAGAGATTTTGCTGCTGCATTCCAGTTAGATCCAGTTAGTTCGTGTTAGTTCACCCCACTTGTAGCTGGACTCACCCTACTGATCCGTATATCAATGACCATTCCAGGAACCCAAATTGGAGGTACCTACCATATATAAGGCCTATTTTTTAGGCCTAAATTTCAGGGAATATATCCCCCAAAATATGGCCTAAAATATGGTACAGTACCCTTATATGGTACTAACGTACCTCCATTTTAGGATCCTGGAGATCTCCCATTGAATATAGCTGGCGTAAAGCAAGTAGAAAAGATCACCCAGCGACATGGCATGACATGGCCAGGCGCTGGGTGAGCACTGGAGATTTCAGGACTGAGCCATGGCTTTTCGGTGGTGAAAGTGACGAGTGCTGGTGAGTTTTTTTATGGGTTTGTATGGTTTTATTTGACCTAATAATGGATAGCATGTTTTTTTTTTCAGTTTTTGCTAGGGTTTAAGAATGAGATGATCTGGTTTAATAAGGATAAGACTGGGATCATCATGGTATTTTTTTGGCATAAAAATATGGGTTTACCCGAAACCCGTGTCATCATGGCCATGGCTGGGAAATCCCCACAATGTTCGTACAAGATGAACATCGCCATGTTAACCATTGTAAAGCCTAGGGCATGTAAAAAGTGTTTACATGTTCATTAACCATTGTACACAGCAAGGTATTGTGTTTTTTTTTTTTGTGTGTTGTTTTTGTTTGGCCTTACTATATGCTGATTATACTAGTTATTAGTATCGGGTTTCATATCCAGATGTCGCCATGATATCCTGCTTGCGCCGTGATGCCATGCAGCAGTAAAAAGGGTTCAAGATGTGTGATGATTCAATGGAACAGCCCATCTTTAACATAGGGATTTGTTTTGAACCAATATGTACTGCTTGGTGCTTTGGAATACCCTCTGGTAAATAAACAGTTGGACCCTGAAAATCACCAGTTTTTAATGGAAACTAGTCTTCCAACCCCGATGACTGCCAGGGTCTATGTTAATTTACCAGAGGGTATGAATGGATTATTTTCCCCAGTAGTTGGGATGATGATCCAATCCGACGAACTCATATTTTTCAGGGGGTTGAAACCACCAATTAGTATGTGTACCTGTATTTATTAAAAAAATATTATATGCGTATGTCGTTATGGTTCTTAGAGTAATCCTAGATATCTTGATGAATTACCACATATCACTATTCAAGTAGCTAACTTGCCGTCCCTCTAACTAACATAGACCCTGCCATTTGTGGGCACAAATGAGTCGGGTTGGACGTGGCTGTTTTCCTCTAAAAATGTTGGCGATTCTCAGGGTCCTCATCTTTTTGTTGAAGGGATGGCCAGGTTTCCATTACGTCTGTACGTCCTACTGGCGTCATTACATCACCTATCTGCATGACTGGTGCTCAGTTGACCGCACCTATATGGCCATCATGGTTGAAATTGTACGGTATGTAGGACCTCCTTACACACACACACATGTGGATCTATCTATCTATCTAATCTTATCTAATCCTATCTATTTCTATCTATTCCTATCATCTATCAATCAATCAATGGTCCAGCTTGATAAAGCTCCGCAAATACCAAGCCAGCATGCAACAAACGCTTCACTTCTGAGCTTGGGGTACCGGGTAGCATCTATAAATAAATAAATGAACGCACACACACATATATGATTGCATAGGTAGATACATGCTGCATATAAATAAATACATAAATATATATTTTTTTCCCTCCCGTGACTTGAAGCGTTCGACGCTGCGACGGAGCAAGGTTCAAATTCAAAATGCCTGACGGTCTTAGCCGTCATGTCCAATCCGACCATCAAAAGTCACATCCCTCATGCCTTTACATCGTGCAAGAAACTCAGATGGTGGATCTTGGCAGGTATCACCGCACTCAATGCTGGTGATGTCTGTACAGAGACCGGCTGCAATCGCTTTACAGAGTGCTGGAGGATATTCTTTAAGCGGAGCAGTCCGGTAATTGCCGCTAGAGTCTTTGCCAATCGAACAGCCCTGTGGAAGATTGCCCGACAGACGGTGTCTATTCAAGTCAATTTCCAGTGTCGCGATGCCCAAAACAAGGAACGAAGTGGGCTTCGGCGAAGGGGCACCGAACAAGCCCTGGGAGAGCGAGATCAGTCTCATTCGCGGCAATGTCAGTAGCAGCTGCAAAATTGGTAGACGCCAGATGCTTACATAGTCTGGGCGTTCTGGGTCTTTCGGGTGCTCCAGAAGCCCAGCACCATTGCAAGTGGCAAGTGCTGCCATGCATTCAAAGGCAAAACCAAGCAACAGGGTGCCCAGCATGACCTGGCGAAGCTCGCCCAACCGCAGTGATGGCAGGCCCCACGGAGCTTCTGGGCTACGTATGACTCTAGGTCCATGTGCTTCACCTAGGTCGATGTTGCGGGCTTTGCTCCATGTGTTGCACGGAGGGCCCCCAATGAAAGCAATAACATGACCATGATGAATGTGTGAAAGCCAGTAGTCGCGGATTTCAACCTTTGAAATATCCCCGAACTTGGAGTCAATGACAATGTCAACCGAGGCAGTCACAATAATATGACCAGGAAATTGTTCTGCAAATGAGGTCATGTACCATTCAATGTCACCTCGTCTGCGTCTTCCAGCGTATGCATGCAATACAATTTTGTAACGGCAGACTGGGCGAGGTATGGCAGGGATCAAAGCACGTTCTGCAATGGGCCCTGTGGCAAGGTCTGCAAACCAATTTTCCCATTCATCCAGGCGCACCTTGGACAGTGAATTTGGTTGCTTCGCTGCGACAAGGAATGGCCACTGTTCCACATCAAGCAGGGAATGAATGCATGCAATGACTTGGTCAAAACCTAGACACAAAGGCTCTGCATCAGCAGGTGTGAATGTTTCCCGAAATTCAGACAAAGTACTGCAGCATGTGGTCCAACTGATCGGGTGTCGTTGGATCACTGTTTGCAAGGCATTCAGTGGATCAACATCCGGTTCCAACTCAGCTAGACATATGTAGATGTCCTCCAGAACTTGAATGTCATAGGCAACAAAGTCCTGACGATTACCATCTGGCAAGCGCGGCCCTGATCCATGCAAGAAAGGAATGGGCCCATCTGTTGCTTCATGAAGGGCTCTGTCAACAATCGATCCGGTCCCGGGGGTTGTTGCGCATTGCAACTTTCTGCCGACAAGACTCTGTCTGCAAACATGAGCATGTCTTAGGTGGGCCAGAACTTTTGCACGAGTGTGATACTCTCGCAAACAATTGGGACGTGAGGTGCCGTCGAAAAGCCTCCGTGCCGGTGCCTGGAATCCATGGCGTCGGAACATGTGGGCACTTTCACCAGCCCTTGTGGCATGGGCTGTCCTACAATGCAAGCAACCAAAGGTTTTGTTCCCTGTAGTGGACGTGCTGAAAGGCTGTGGAAGGGCAGGAGCCCATCCATGTTGATGGATTATATGTGCAACCCTCTGATGCATCTGAACCGCAATTTCTTCATTCTCTCTTTGCAAACATGCATGGGTAGCACCTTTCTTGATGAGCTTTTTCCAGTAGCCTCCATGATGCAGGATTAAGTCACTCCATGCAGGAAAATGCAGTGCAGGATCAGGCAAACTGGTGTTGTTAAACAGTTGACGCCAAAGCCAACGAAAGTCATCTTCAATCAGGGAGACCCATGTCTGATCTTCTTGCAATAGGCCCCAATGTGCAGCATGGCCACAACGGTACAACGTGCCAAAGTAACGCAAGCGACAACATCTGAGAAGCTCAGTAGGAGATGGCAGCCCTGCAGCAATGATGACTGCATCGTCCGTGAGGTGCTCTGAAAATCGGCTACCCAAAAGACGTTTGTAGAGTTTGATGATGCCAGTGTGTATCTGGTCACGGCACTGTTGTGTGTCAAACGTCCAGGATTCGAAACCGTACACAAGTTTGCTGAGTACAAGTGTGGCAAAAATTTCCTGGCGCTTCTTCCACGGGATCTGTTGATTGCGGTACAGCACTCTCCTGTGATGCGTGAATGCTTGGTGTGCAATGCCAAGGCGGCGCGTGATCTCGACACTCGTGACCGTCTTGTGATGAATGATCCCTCCTAAATGAAGGTATCTGCTCACAACTGAAATGCAGTGGGTCTGATTCTCACATACAACAGGAAAACCACAATTTTGTGAGTAGAATCGCCTTCTGAGTGCTCTTGATCCAGATCCACGAAAACACAACATGACTTCTGTTTTCCCTTTCTTGAGGTTCGGTTGCATGTGGGTTTCATGGCAAAGGTCAATCAGAATGCTCAAAGCCGTACCAGTTTTGGCCAACAATGCTGAGTTCGACTGAGCACAGAGACAGACGCTCAGGTCGTCCATCCACGTTGGACCGATAAATGGTTTGGTAGTGGCATCATCAGGAAGGCTCCCAAAAAGATGTGGATGTTCAATGTTGGGAACAAAGGTGAGAACACCTGCTGCAATCAATTTGGATTCGAACTTTCTGAGCAATTTGGCCCAAAGCAGTCCGAAAACGACATCCGCATAACTGTCTCCTGGACGTGACCCTTGCTCTGTTCTGACGATGTCAGTTTGGTCACCAATGGTGAACCAAGTGTCAGTGTGCAGGGCTTGCATGAATCGTTGGACATGCAAAGGTGCACCTGCTTGTGCAAGGGCGGAAGGTTCACTGATCTGCTGGGCAAATTCATGCAATGTCTCCGAAGAGTATCCCAAGTGGTGCGCGATGTAGGCCAAGTGTTCATCATCAAATTCACCACCTACAGCCAGCACTCTAACGACCCGATAAAAGGCTTCAGTGAGATCAAGGAATACAACCGATGCTGGGAAATTCTGTCGCTGTTGCCATCTCAAAAACGCCCGGGTCATGTGAAGTGGAACGCCAACTGGCATGTGGGGCCTACCCCCGAGCTGTTGTGATTGCATGAAGCGAGCGTACAGCGAATTGTGTTTCTGCCGCAATGCCCGGTGGATGGTCTTACCTAAATGGCTTGAAACCAAGAGTGACCGATGCGATGAACACTCAGTGGGATCACCTTTGTGTTTCCATGCGATCGCTAATCTGCCACCTTTATGTTCGATGGCTTCTTGGCCAAAGAGGCAGGTTTTGAGCAAGATGGAGTACGACAATCTCGCAAGGTCACGGGCTTTGAAGCGGCACAATTCTGGCGGGATGCCATCCATGCCAACAGCTTTCCCAATCGAAACCCTTCTGAACGCATTTTCTAAGTCAACAAGACTGGGCAGTTCATGGATCGGGACATGGAGGGTGTCAATTTGCAAAAACTTGGCAAGGTTTCCAAGCCATGTTTGCCTGAACTCTGCATGGGTGAGTCTCTGACCACTTTCCATGTGTTGGAAGAATTGGATCCATCTGTTTTGGGCCTCTGCAGGTGTGGCACAAACGTTGCCGTCAATGTCCTTGACCAGAGGTAGACAAGCCCGTTTAACCTTCTTGGGATTGGTCGATCCAAGGTGTGGCTTAAGGCTGTGTAAGATCTCCCCAGCTGGGGCAGTATCCGGCAGCGCTGTGATGTCATCCTGCAAGGCCTGAGCTTTGGATTTCCTGAGGTGTTTGCGCAGGTGTCGTGCCAATACAACGTATTTACACTGCAATTTGATTTGGATACAAAGATTGGTACATGCATATGCCTGATGTTTGCCAATGATATCATCCGCTGTGTCTGGCATCTTCCAGAGCTGAAAGAAGAGACGGAGCCGTGTCAAAGAGCGATGGCAGGCAGCGCCATGGAGACGCCTTTTCAGGGCAAGCTTTCTGGCACGAAGGTCCCAAATGTCCCCAGCTAAACATCGCTTCTTGGGAATCGATTGTGAAATTGGACAAGCTGTGCAAACCTGCTGGAGCAGGTGTTTGTTGAGGTCTTGCACCTGTGTTTCAATGTCGGTCGACCAAGGCACAGATTTAATCTCATGGCATGCAATGTGTGGACTATTGGAGCCAATAGCACTTCGTTGAAAGGATGCACCCTTGTTTTGTTTGGGCTGGATTTCCATTTTTTCCTGCCAACACAATTGAAGGCCAACTGCGCGGTGATCATCCTGAGCATTTCCGTGGTCAAACTCATGAAGAACACAAGAATGGACACAGGAGGAACTCCAACTTTGTGGGACTGCAACATAATCCATTCGATGTTGGTGCATTCCATCAGGCAAAGTCCATGTCGCAGTGGGGCCATCGTGCAGGCGGCTGGTGCAGGGCAAATACAATCCGTGAACATGCAGAAAGTCAATGAAGAAGGCAGTATTGGCCGAGCACGAGTCGTCCTGATCGAATACCACGGGTGGCCGTTGAGGTCCACTTTTTGCATTTGCATCAATTAAAAGAATTAGTGGGATGTCTCTGCAGTGTGTCTGTACGATATCTTGTGTTTCTTCCCACCAAGTCTTTCGTTCACAAAGAGGTCGACCACTTTGCGGGGCATGCATGGAAAGAACATGACAGTTGAATTGAGGATTCTCAATACGGACAAGCAATCTACGTGGATCAGCATGGACTACCTGAACCTGTGATTTCCTCAAAAACTGAGATTTGCCACCTGCACAACTGATCGGCTGCGCCAGATTGATCCAGATCTCAATGCCATGTTGTCCATTGTGCGATCCGCCTGCCAGTCGCAAAACATCATCAACAGTGCTCATGCCCGCAGGGCTGCGAGCTTCTTGCAAGCCAATAATGTTAAGCTTGAAGGATCTCATTTGTTCTCGGAGGTACTGGAGTTTGCCGGCAAAGCCATCTGGGCCAACAAAAAGCGATCCAACATTGAAAGTAGCAAGACTCAACGCAAATTGGGCCGATGTTGTTGAGGTTGGAGAGGCAATGCTTTCAGGCTTTGGCATGGTGGGTGGCAATTTCGGAGGAGCAATATCAAAACCATTTCCAATAAAGTCCGGCAGTCCTGCATCACGGTGAACAGCCATCCAAAGGAAAGGAAGAAACTTGGCCCACTTGTGCATGTCAATTTGCTGTCTTTGAAGCTTATGGCCGTGAGATGCTTCGGTCTTAGCAAGATGATCTGCAAGTTCATTCCATGGATCCCCAGCGTGTCCAGCAACGTGCTCGACAATCAAACCGTCGTGGCTCAATCCGGCTTCCAACGCCTGAAAAACGCTGCGCAATAACACAAAAGTGCAGTGATTGTCATGGCAGTTGGCACTTCCTGAGGCCTGTCCTGCGGTGATATTGGAATCAGTCCTAAACACTGTAGGAATTTTTGAGTTGAGGCCCAATCGCCAGACACCAGACCAGAAAAGACCCTCTCGTTCAGCGAACTCGGACCCAATAGCATCAGTGCCAAGAAAATGGGGCAACTCAGACTCGTACAGGACTGGTTGTGAGTGCCATCCGAGAAATGAAATCTTGGAGACATTCTCAGTGTCTCCATATTTCTCGCCGAGGACAACAAATGCCCAGGCATCCGGCGCATCAATTTCTTGTACCCACAACGGTGCTTTCCTGCGGTTGGATGGTTTGGAACTTCCATCTGTATAGATGATCAGACGGTCAAAGTCACCATATGTCGGCAGTGAGCCTTCAACGTCTGTCGACTGATCCAAAGCAGTACGAACAAACTCTGGCACCTGCAAGTGGGAATGCCATGTGCATAGTGTGGTGGCACCTGAGCGAAAGAAATCTTGCAGATCAAGCAAAGTTAAATCCCAGGCCAGGATGTGGTCAGTCAAAGCTGACTCCTGTGCAGGCGGGTGGAAAAACTGCTGATGTGGGATGACAGTCTGTCTCTTCGGCCAGGCAGTTGGGACTTTGCATTTCGTTGCTGGAACATCCAAGGCAGGCTCATTGTTGTGAAATTGGAGAAGTGTCAAATGACGCCTGGGTCTGCGTTTATCAAGGACAACAGCACGTTCAAAACCAAGTGAATGGAGAAGAATCATGTGTTCCTGTTCGTCGAGATCATGATCATCTTTGTGCAAGATAATTTCGGATGGATCCTGGAATTTCAACGGAAAGTAAATACAATGCCAATCATGATCGGTTGCAGTCCATGCTTCAGGGAAAACATATGCAGACCCAGTTCCAGGCAAACAATAAACATGATGGTTGAAACCAAACTCCAAAAGTGCGCCTTGGATATCATGTTCAGAGTATTCATCGGGAACCATCACATGTGTCGGGAATCCAGGAGGAGTCCCCTGCAGAGTGTCAATGTGGAAAAGCCGAATAGGTACCTGATGGCTCAGTACAAGTTTGTCATGCAACGTCAATGAGTGCACAGGGCGCGGTGGGAGCTGCAAGGCAGCAGCTTCATCGCCTTGGTCTTGGACAGGCATGACCATAACAGGTCGTTCGACTCTAACAGTGATTTCATCTCCGGACCGCCCTGGCCATCGTTGATCAGGTTGGACAGGGTGACCATTGATCCATCCTTGAAATGGCACAGCATGGGCTTGTGTGTATCCACAGTGACGCATGATCACATCGAGTTGGATATGCTCCGAGGTCGTCACAGCAAGTCGGATGAGATGATTGTCTCTACGGCTGAGAAAAGAATCAAATACCGTTACGAGACTGGATACCCACTCAACTCTGGGTGCCTGTACCAGGATTACATGGGCAATGACATTAGGCTCAAGGATTGGCGGTGCAGGCTCAACAACATGCATTTCAAGTGCAACACCGGTGTCAATGAAATCCTGCCAAGTGGTGCGGATGCGCGTTTCCCAATCTTGAAACCTATCATCAAGGTGGACATGACGGCTCTGAGTGCAAATCGGCAGTCCACGGTGGTCAACAAACCAGGTGATGATCGGAGCTGATGGAGCTTCATTTTCCCAAGTGAATACTCTTGCGTTCCAAATTAGGTACAGCTCATGAATCAGGTCATTGTTGTCAAAGACATTTCTACCAGGTTGAAACTCAGCCGCATGTACATTGAACTGGAAAGCAGGGCATGCATGTGCAGGCTGTGCATCATTGCTACCAGTGGCTGTGTGGGACGGCGAATGCACATGGGATGAATGTTGCATCATGACAATATCATCAAAGTACCCTGGAGGTTCCTCAGGCGTTTCATTCGGCAAGCGTGGCAATTGATGATTCCTAGGTTCAACTTGTACACGGATGCTGAAACCAGAGTTCACTTCAGTCGCAACGACAAGGTGCACAATGTTACGATCATGATAAACCGTGCATCGACGATCCTCGCAAAATGGCGCAATTTCGAGTGTGTCGATCACGTCCTGCTTGCGAATGTGCCTTGGCATAGAGAATGCGCCTTGGATAATGCCGTCATTCGTGTAACCTGCCAAGAGAGCAGTAAGGACACCAGCTGCCTGTCCAGGTGCTCTATTTTGTTCCAGAAGAATATGGCAAGCATACCCATAATGACGGTATTGCGGCGGTCGTGGCTTGATGATGTGCACTGAATAAGGAACATTCTGAACCATTTCATCCCTCCAAGTGTGCGTAAAGTCGTCAAGCCATGTGATCCAGTAATGATCAAGACGAATTGGCCTGGGCTGTCGACAAACTGTTCTCCTGAGATGATCAATGTACCACGACTGAACGTAGAGGAAATATTCACCCTCAAATGCTTCCTCTCGTGCGTGCTGGGAAAATATCTGTCCAAATTCCCAAAACCAGGATTCATCTCCATCATGGGCAGGTCGTGGAGGTCTTTCTGGTCGTCTGCGTACTGATGTCATCGGTACGTCGATATCACCTTCGAGATCAGCCTGCTTGAATGAGACAGTGTGCCCATTGGTCCTGCTATCATCGCGAACTTGTTGTCTAGAGGGACTAGAAATTTCTTCTCCAGATTGCATGATCTCTTCCGCAACACGTCCAGCAATAGGAGATTCAAAAACATTCGCGGCATCGTGAAAGATGCGGATGGCTCGTCCTACGTCCCAGGTGGCATCAGAGGGTGGAGGGAAGACGATCCTGACGTACATGCCATGCTCTGTTCGAAGCGGACCTCGCTCTTGTTGATTCCAAAGAATACGGTTGCGGTAAATCAAGCAGTCTGTCTGGTGCCATTCACAATAGGCATCCGTACGCGTGACTTGGAGCAGGTACTGTCTGACCACAGTGGGCAGGATTCTGTGGATCTGTCTGGATACTGGAGGCGCACTCGGATGAGTCCCACCACTATGCTGGTGATGCATCTCGATGTCGATGAGGACAAGCTTCTCTGTCGACCCAGGTGGAATGTCCAGGTAGTGTTGAAGAATAATAGATTCAACTCCGGGCACTTGATCATCAGGAAGACATTGCAACCGATGAAAAGCAATGAAATGGTCAGATGGTACTCCAACAATCCTGGCTGCATCCTGTAGCATTTGAAGGTGCGTGCGGCTTCTGACTAGGCCTGTGATTTGAACATGCCCCAGCCTGTGAATGGTTGCATGAGTTACATGTTCATCAGGACCAGTCGAGCTTGGTGAAGGATATGGTGAATCTGGCTGATCACGGATAACATCCTCACGATCTGGTGCATTCACATCATTCGGGTGCACAGGCGAATGCTCAGTGGATGGATGTGAGACAGCCGATGCAGAGGGCAATGCCGTGGCTGGAGCTGCAGTGGAGCTTGAAGAAGCACTTCGCACAACAACGATGAAGGAATCCCCATCTTGCATTTCATGAACAGGCTCAAGTGTGAAAGGGATCCGATTCCAGCCGTTACGAATTGAACATGTGTTCAGATTGCACTCATGGAGATATTCCGCTTGCTGAATGATCTGATGCCCACTTGTGATTTCAGATAGCGATACAGCAACTGAATATGCAACCCTCTGTGCAGGATCATCCTTTTTGCAGATGGACACTAATCCTGCCCGTCGCGGAGCATCTAATCCTTGTGAAAGAATAATGTCAAATAAGATGTCCTGGGCAACTCCAGTACGAGGAGGATTTGGCCTGACAATATCAAAAATGACCTGTTCTAACGGAAGGATGCGATCTCTCCAGGCAGAAATGATGTCATTGAACCAGTGTCGCCAGTGACCATTGATTTCAACAACCCGAAATTGGAAACACTGCAGAGCATGCAAATGATGGACAAACCAAGCACGCAGGAAGACACTCTCATGAATGCGAGGTCCAGTTACTTCTCCCTCAGCAAACAAGGCATCATACAAATTCTGCAGGGACTGGGGCGCTTCATGCAGAAAATGATTGGCATCTTCAGGATCATCATGTTCATCCGGTTGAGGCTGATTGGTATTGTACCATGTTGAAGGAACATTATGGTATTGGTCCGTCGTTCTGAGGCATGATGGGTTACTAGTGCGCAACCTACGTTCATGAGGAAATGAAACCTTTGAATGGCTGTCCTGGAGACCCTTATCCGTTTTCGGGGGTCGTCTGGACCATGGCTTTTCGGTCCAGGCGGTCAGCTCAAACGTATCCATTGTCGTGGAGAACATTGCAATTTCGTCTTCCAGTCCAACATAGATGGAAACATGTTCATGGAATCCAACTTTCCTAGAGGACAAATGTTTTTCTGATGGACTGGATCGGATGCAGGGACGCAAACAACTGTGGAGCATGCACGAATTTTCCGTTCGGAGCTCTAACACATGTTTTTCTGATGGATCGGATCGGATGCAAGGACGCGAACAACTGTGGAGCATGCACGAATTTCCAATGGTTCGGAGCTCTAACACATCGGCATGTTGTGTGTGTGTCCAGTTTGATGATGATTGGAGATCTCACTCGAAACAAAACCCAATTGATCACTGTTTGGCATGGTCTTGGAAGGCAGTTCACAGTTGGCAGCTTCAATGAATTCATCAAATGAGTCGCATATGATACTCCAACCAAGTTTCCAAGCGGAAAAAACTGCATCAAAAGGATTGAGGTAATTGTATTCAAATTGAATGGAGTGTTGCCAGTGGGAAAACCTGTGGATGTCAAAATCAGTGAGCTGATACTGGCTTGCTGCATGCATCACCGGCACGGATGCATAGGCCTCAACCATGTCAGCTACAGGCCAGGCGTCATGCACGTCATGGCTACGCACTAACGAAGCACCGCCATCTCTCAGTCCTTGACTGCTCCACCACCAGTTCCAGACCCACCAAATGGTTGCATAGAACGGGGCCTTTTTTTGTCCCGTTCGTCCTCTTCCATGGTGAGATCCTCTGCCTCCTGGGCTTCTGGCAACTGCTCGACATTCAGGGCGGCTGCGCAATTCTGTAGAACAGTCAGCAATTGACCCTGTAGATTCACCTCCTCGGAGTCGGCTTCTCCACCACCTTCCTCCTGTTCCACCGAGATCGGTGTGATTGGTGGCATGGCTGCCAACTGAGCTTGAGATGCAGTCGACGACAGAGCTTGAATAGCTGTTCTGGCAGCTTCGATATCGGACTTGGCCTTCACTGCAACTTCTTGAAAAGCTGCCTGTTGTTTTTGATACTCCAACAGTTGTGCCTGCCACGTCGATGCTGCTTCGGTGATGTGTTTGATCCATCTGGCACGGTGTGACTTTCTCGCATCCATGGTCTCCTGCAATGTCTTTTGGGCCTTGCCCAATGACTTGGTTGCTGAGTGAATGTTTTTGGTCACCAATTTGCTGTTTTCCTTCTCGAGTTTTTCTATCTCTTTCTCGATCTTGTCGATCAATTCCTTTGTATCCGAAGGGATGTTGTTGCCCTCGGGGTAGGCCTGTTTCAAAGCAGTTACACACTCCTTCTTCTGAGCAAGTATGTCCGCATTGTTGGAACCTGAGGCAGCGGCTGAAAAGGGCGTTACACCCGTGGAGGCGCTGTCGCCGGTAGGCCAGGTAGGCATGGTAGGTGCAAGTGGTGCGAAGGGAGACTGGCTGACATCGCTTGTCCCTTTCTGCTCGCCACCACCTTTGCCCTTTTTGTTTTTTCCCTTCCCTTTTCCAGCACCCTTGCCTTTGCGGCCTCGGGGGCTTTGGGAGTCCTTGGTTGTTCGTGGGCTTTGCGATCTGCTTTGTGACCTGTCTTGTGGCCACTGCCAGGAGCGATCTGTTGCTTCCCATTCCTCCCATTGTTCCCAGTCGAATCTCTGCTGTGCGGGCCATGCATCCCGATATGCAGTGGCCTTGTAGGTCGGCTGCTTTGGCTCTGTGTTGTGGCGGTTGCCTGATGTCCAATGTGCGTGACAAACCACGCACTGTGTCGCAACCTTCTTGTTGATTCTCTGGCCATGAGAGCATTTCCATGGATATAGATTGGATGAATCCATGTTGAGGTGCTTCTGGATGGTCTGGATGAAATTGGAGTCTCGACTGTGATGCCTTGCGAGCGTACACTTGATGCACAAAAGTGCCTGCTTGGACAGTGGAACTTTCCCAGTTCTGTGTAGATGCCAAGCAGCCCGTGCGGCAGCGCGTTTTCTGCGCTGCCTCCTCCTCTGTGTGCCACTGAGGAGAGTAATCTTGCAAGTTCACGAAGATCACAACCAAAATCAATAAGACCAGCAAAATTGAGCACATAAATGTATTGTATTGGCCAAGAGAAATAACACCAGGGCACGTCCAGTTCAGTGTCAGTTCCACAAGGCAGAAAAATTAACCAAATTGAAATGTAGGAACCTCCTCACGGTGCAGTTCCAGAAAAATCAAATGTGAGAGAAATGTTAGGTGTTAGGCACACCGCAGAAGCCAGTGAAGCACAAAAATTGATGGGGACGAAGTGCCAATACAAATAAAATTGTAAGTGGCTGTCGAGGCCCAAGCAAAATTTGTTGTAGCAACCAGGTGTTAGGTACACCTGCAGAAACCAAGAAAGCAGCCAAAGATCCAGGTGAAGTTCCAGTAACGCGATACCAAAATTGTAGATCGCAAAATCCGAAAGTAGACCAGAAATCAATGCAAATGCAATAGACAGGGTTTTGAAATTAATGTGAGCTAACCCTTAACTCACAAGGCAAGAGAGGCTTGTCGACGGTGACGAAAACCTTGTAGAACCCGCGGGCAATGGACGAAGCCCGCTAAGGCAATGGCACCAGGCGACCAAACTGCTACCCTAACCCACGGGCACGAATGTGGGCGTGGAGCCAATGCCTTAATATATATTTATATATACACATAATTTATTATTTATTATTTATTAATTTGCTTAATTCATTTCTTCATTCATTTATATCTACACACACACATATATATATGACTATTTGTCAAAAATAGTAGATAATATTAGCATAATAATGGCAAAATACCATGTCATATAGTTTTATATGGTTTAATGATTAATATGGCTTTAGTAATACACACACATCACCGTGCCAGGAGTGGCAGCCTCAGCACTTGCATGCGCAAGCGCTGTCGCCGGGGATCCCGGGGATCCCAAAGTCCCAGGCAGCTCAGGCGTAGGCGTCGTTGTCGCCTTGAGATCGGAGGATCCCGAGGAAGTCATGGAAAAATAGAGAGGGATGATAGTTTTAATGGGGAAACCATAGGAAAACCATAGGAAAACCATAGGAACATGGTGATTAGTAGTGGTTAATGGTGGTTAATGGTGGTTAATAGTGGTTAATGGTGGTTGATACTGATTTATATTTGGTTATTCTGGTTACCCATTGAAAAATGGTGATTAAACTAAGAGTTGATTGAACAATTGTTAAAACCTAACAGTTTGCTTTGGTTTATATGGTAAACTAACAGTTTGCTGTTGAACATGGTGATTTTTTTGGTTGATTTACCCATTGAAAATGGTGATTAACCATATCACTATATGGTTCATAATAATCATAGTGATTGATGATTTTTGATGATGATGATGATTAGTGATAATTGGTGCCTTTGGACCACGAATTTTATGACTTTCCATTCAGTTGGGAATGTCATCATCCCAACTGACGAACTCATATTTTGCAGAGGGGTAGGTCAACCACCAACCAGGTTAAGAATTATATGAAGGTCGACCTTCCCTAGGGCAATAGGGATCCCATCTCAACTTTTCACCATCGCTGGAGAACAGTTGAGATGGTGAACAGTTGAGATGCAGCTCCCTGCTGGGATTTGCACATCACCAGCACACATCTGGTGCTGTTTTTGTTTGACCAGCAAACGGCAAAGATTTCAAGCCAAATTGTGGACAGTTCAGGGAACAGTTGTGGCGATGATTTCTGATGATAAAACGTTGGATTCAACCATTAAAACATCTGTGTCATCAAACTACATGTAGAATGCACAGCGGCACAGCGTGCATATGTTGACCATGGCACATGTAATTCTACTTAAAATTTGTTGATAAACATAATTTTCAAATCCACATGGAAAGAAGTTACATTTATAATTTGTATAGATGGTCTATTGAAAGAATGTGGTTATCAGTAGACATTTAGCCTTCACAGTGTCCAATCAATCGGAACCTGCAAGGGAAGCTATGGAAGATAAACATGAGCATAAGTAGAAAGGCAATTGATGGGAACTAATTTACGGTATCCATTACTATACATGAATGCATGACTATAAGTGGCTATACATACGAATCATTGATATTGCGAATGACATTGAATGAATAAAACTGATTAAAATCAATATAAGACCCGGTAATTAATCATGGTCAATTAGTCAATGATAAAGATCCTATCAATGAATGATATTGAATGATGGTTTTGTCAATATTGCACATATTAAAGCCCGATGATCAACGAATGTAAATGGTGGGATTTCCCTTCACATAAAGGACTTTTCCGGTTTGGCCACTTGGTCGCAGCAATCTCCCAAGAATGATTGCTACTCGTTTAGAAAAACCAGATTTCATGCTTGTATTGGTCTATGTTGATCATTAAAAAAAGTTTCCGCAGGGGGAAAAACCACCGTCTCCGGATCCGGTTTTGCGAAGATCTTAGATAATACAATACTTAGAGAATCAGGAAAAACTGGATAACATCTCTAGATCCAGTTATATAATGTTATATATAACATCTATAACATCTCTTTCTTTGAATCCCTTAGGTCGACTGGGAAGATAAAAACCTCTCAGCTGCTGAGGTTACTCCCCAGTCGCGACGAGGCGAGTGATGGGTTTACATAGCCATGGGGAAAATGGCCCATTTATAGACGGTTTACCTATTAAAAATGGGGATTTTCCATGGCAATGTTAGTCATAACCAGGTGGTAGATAGATGCAATAATATGGGTTTACTAATTTATAAAGATTGATTTATGTAAACTAAATTTTGAGGGAACTTAGTAGACCAAGCCGCAAGCCGATCTTTTCGAATCCAGATACAACTGACAGGAGGAATCATCAGCAACCTCGGAATTTGTACATATCATGTGCTTCGACCAAAGCAATGCATTTGCTATCGATTAGAGCGGCAAGTATGTTATCCATTCCGGGCACCATAATTTTTCATATGTTAAAAAAAACATGTTTTTCATATGTCTCATCAATATTATTTTCATCAATATTAGGGAGATACGGACATGAAAATAATATTGATGCAGACCGGGTGGAATCTGAGCGACGAGAGAGCCTGAGCCCACTACCCCGATTGACGATTTGGATCTGGTTTTAGTGGTTAAAACAATGGCTTTTTATAAACCACGCCATGACTGGGAATGGTAAGTTGAAAAACCACCTATATATTTATGGTGATGACTGGGGGATGGTGCAAATGTCATTGTTTCAACCACATTACCCTCTGGGAAACTAACATAACCATGGAAAATCACCATTTTTAATGGGAAAACCTAGTATAAATGGCCATTTTCCATAGCTTTTTGTATATTTACCAGAGGGTATTTGCTTTCAGATTCCTGTGAAATCCGCTGGTGAATCCTCCATTCTAAACCCGGTGAAATCCACATTTTAGCCGGCATACTTGGGGTTGCGTCCCAGTTAACAAGCGCTTAGTAATCATTGTGCATCCTAGTTATGGCCCATGTGGATGATGTTTATAGTTTATATTTATATATATATATACTGTACATACCCTCCGATTATGTCAAAATAGCTATTGAAAATGGACCGTTGATAGTTGATTTACCGTTCTTAAAGATGATGATTTTCCATAATCACCATTTTTTAATGGGAAAACTCCACTATAAATGGTCATTTTCAATAGCTATGTTAAATTACCAGAGGGTATGTTCAACCATAGTGGAATGGCGATCCCCAATGACTTCCCATTTTTCAGAAAGGAGGTCACTTTTCTTGGATAATATCCACACTTTGGGTGTCACATTCTTGGCTCTATCGATCATTTTCCCATCAACACATCCATTTTGAAGGGATTTCCCAGCGAAAATCATCAACAGTTTTCATTTTATCTCGATTGCATCCCATTGTACTATTAATGCATATCCAGATCCATTCATAATATTAGTTAATACCGCGTTATTATCCCATTAATTGGTGAATTCCCTATGCTTGATTAGAATTTTGTAGGCAGATATTCCATATGAATTCTATTCAATTTTACCCTTCAAACCTATTAAAACCAACTTTCCCATTCTTCCAAATATTCCATATATGTATATATGTATATTTCCATTTATCATGTTTTTGTTCCGTATATATTTCCCATGGTGAACGCAGTCGTTCGCAGGTGCTGCGCCTTCGATTTCGAGTGCTAGGCGCGATGGATGACTTCGCCAAAATGGGCACCCCAAAGTCGATGGTTAAGATCCAGTGAACTCATTGGTAAATTACCCGGAAGAAAACATGGCTTTTTCATGTGGTTTTAGATGTTTTTTTTTTTGGGGGGGTTCCTTCCAATTTATGGGGGATCCCCAATAGCTGGATGGTTTTTTTCGGACACCTTCCAACGGGGATTTCGTGGGATCAAAATCGTGGGGATTTTCTGGTTGGTTTTTCCAATGAGATTCTTGGCAACAAACAGAAGGGATTTCAGCAAGAAAAATGGTGGTACAATGGGATATACGGGGGAGATTTTTTTGGGAAATTACAATGTGGATATTGAAAATGACTTATCTAATTGGTGGGCGATGGTGAGAGAGAAATGGGTGGTAATATAATAACCACCAAATTGACCTCTAGTTTAGGCTGGGATTTTGCCAGGTTCTCTCGTTTTGGGGGTTACTCTAGCGAAATCACATGAGTTCATGAGTGGGTGGTTAGAAATCACATGATTAGATAGTGATTCATGGTTCATATCATCGCATGAATTGGTGGTTGAACGGTAATTGACCACAGAAAAGGCGATGTTTACGGAGGAAATAGAGCGAACCTGGGGAACCTTATTGAGGATGACACTGGAAAGCCTTTCCAGTCGCTTGCAACGCAAAACCTGCTAAGCTTGGCCAAACGGGATCCATTATGCTCAGCACTTCTGCTCCACACGTGTTTCTGCAGTAGTTATTATATTATATACATATATTGCGCATGCACACCTACACACGCACACACCTTTATACATATACATATACATACACATACACACACACATATATATATATATACATATATATATACATATTATATATGATTATATACATATGCATCTGTATATTATACACACATGTTCTGTTGTTGCATAATTTCACATGTAGTCGATTTCCCCTAATGTTAAATCCCCCAAACGACGGCTCTTCAATGGCCCAGCCATTGAGAGGGTAGTCATCGAATGATCGGGGCATGGGATTACTATTATTTGGTTGGTGGTTTCAAACATGTTTTATTTTCCATAATATATGGGATAGTCCATCCCATTGACTGGGATGGTTTATTACTGGGAGAATATATATATATATACTGCTTGGTGGTTTGGAACCATGGAATGGATTATAACTTTCCATATATTGGGATAATCATCCCAACTGACTTTCAATTTTTTTAGAGGGGTAGGTATACCACCAACCAGATTATTATTGATAAACATAAAACACACCACTTCCCTAACCAACTGCCAAGCCGGATGAACTAATATCAACCAACATGATCAACATGGGGATGGGAAGTCATCAATTGGTTTGCCAATACTGAACAATAGTTATTGGATTAACATGGATTACCATGGATTAACCAATCTTAACCAATAATCCAACCACTGTTGATTGGATCATTACCATGGAGTAACATGGATTAACCAATAGCAAAACATTGATTCATATGAACCGTGGTTGATTTACATGGATGAAAATGGATTAATATTAACCAATACTATTGGATTAACATGGATTATTGGATTCACTATCCCATGACGGATCCATGGTGCTGCTATATATGGTGCTCCATGGATCCCATCAACAAAAGCCCCCTTTATTTTAGCATCAATATACAAGCGCACCATGGATCCGTCATGGGTATTGAACCAATATTGAACAATCAATATGAACTAGTAACTATTAACCAATATTGACCACTATTAACCAATACTATTGGATTAACACCAATACTATTAACCAATACATGGATTATTAGATTCACTATTTTTCACCAATACTGAACAATCTTAACGAATAGCCACGGTGAAAATCGACCACCGGGGACCAACGGGGCCGGACGCTTCGACACGGCGAAGGTGGCAGCCGCAGCATTGAGCTGAGACGAAGGTAGCTGAGCTGAGACATCCCTGGCAGGTGGTGCCCCCCTTTTCCCCAGTTGTACTGGTTGGAAAATGGCCCATTGATAGTTGATTTACCTATTAAAAGTGGTGATTTTCCATAGTTATGTGGCTGTTTACCAAGAAGGTTATGTAATAACATTGTCTGGTAGTTGTACATGATTTATAGTTATAATATATACTGGATGGTTTATTTCATGGAAAATCCCTTGAAAATCATGGATGATTTATGGTGGGCTATCCCATGGTATCCGGTTTTTTTTTGGAAACCTCCACAAAAAACCAGATAAAACCAAGGAAAATCATGGGATAATGGTGGTTAATGATGGTTAATGGTGGTTAATAATGGTTAATGAGATATCTGGTTGGTGGTTTCAAACATGAATTTTATATTTTCCATGTCATATATGGGATGTCATCTTTCCCATTGACGAACTCCATCATTTTTCAAGATGGTTAAAACCACCAACCAGTATAGATTATATATATACAGATTTATTCAGACATATATACACATGTATTTATTTATTCACTTGTTCATGTATTGATATCCTAAACCCAAAAAACCCTAGTGATTGGAGTTATGTTCACCAACTTCGCGATTCCGAAAAAAATGGGGCACCTTGTGGAGATGGAAAACCTTGACATTGGATCCCTTACTGTCCTTCGGGACAGGTGGTACTGATGGTACTGAGATGGATGGTGTACTCGAAATGGTAAACATACAAAAAACGAGGGAAAATCGTCATTTTTAATAGGTCAATTCTATCTATAAATGGTTATCATTTTCCATAGCTATGTAACAAATTACCAGAGGGTAACAAGAATTAGGAAGGGAAAATTAGACAACATTGTTTGTTGAGGATCTAAGCTGGGCGCACGTGGTTCTTCTCTATTCAGAACTTTCATGTTGGCCAGCTACTGTATCGACCTGAAAACCGAAATGGAACCCGCAAGAATTATGGCTTTGGAAGAAGGTTTCCTACTGACACTCATTCATTTCTGATTCCCAACTGTTTGCCGGTTTCAAGTTCTGCGAAATTGCCCACTCTGCTTGGTTTCCAGTGGTGCCAATCAATCGACCGTGAAAACCATCATCCTTTGGGATGAATTTGTCGCTGACCAGAGATGTTTTGAACCATTTTTTAGATTAATATCCATACCAACCATAGATGGATTTTCAATTGCCATGTTTTAAATATGGATATTTATCCAACCAGCTATGGTGGTATGATTTCGCTGCGCTCAACCGCAGGTGGGCGCGCAGCGAAGGAAATGGACGGCTGCTGCTGTCTGTGGAGGAGTTGGGGGCCCCATATGGGATGGTCATTGACTCATTGACGTGGGATCTGCGCTGAAAGTTTCTGTGGCATCTGCATTTTTGAGAGGTAGATTCTATCTATAAATGAGTGATTTCCATCCATGGAATCCATGTTCCATAGCTATGTTAGATTCCCACTGGGTACACAAGAATGATTAATCATGATTAATCCATTCAGAATCAAAGCACAGTTTACCAACAGCGGGGGTACCAATTTTAATAGTACCCTCTTGTTATTTAACATAGCCATGGAAAATGGTCCATTTATAGATGGTTTACCTGGGTTTACCTATTAAAACTGGTGATTTTCCATGGCTATTTGGGGTTTAACAGCCCTCAAGACCGCCCATAACAGCAGCCGAAGGAGGCACAAAAAGATCTCAGGGATGGTCTCTGATAGAACATGGTGGGTTACCCGTTAAAAATAACGGTTTGCGAACTGGAAAACCACATGGTTTTCATAGGTGAATCACCTTAAATCATCTAGAATTATTTTCATGGGGCAGTTTCCCATAGCTATTTTGACATAACTCTAGAGGGTAATTTTGTGGTGCTGCGGATGCTCCTTTTCGGAAGTTTGTCAAATGGTTGGCAAATTGGTAAGAGGCTGTTGGTTTGGACATGCCCGGGTAGTGGTGACTATCAGCGGAGTTTGGGGTAGCCATGGGTAGCCCTATTTTCGGACATACAAACATATGGGTATGGGTCAATACCTATGAAAAGACCATTTTTAGTGGGTTATGAACATCCATAAATCCCAGCTATGACTTGGGGTGAACAAAAGGTACCAGGGTTTTGACCCATCCAAAAATATGAAGCTCCTCCAGTTCTAGAACCAAGCCATCTGGAATGATGCTTGGCAGCCATGGGTTTCGAAAAAACCTTGGCGAATTCGGGGGATCGGTGACCATCGGTGACGTGGGAAACTCCGCAACGGGTTTCCGCCATCATAGCACACAGATGATGAATCCACATCCACAAATATCCGAACACATTGGTTGTGGTAAGTTGTAATACCTTACCCTCTGGTAAACTAACATAGCTATTGAGAATGGCCATTTATAGCGGATTTTCTCATTAAAAATTGTGATTTTCCATAGCTATGTTAAATTACCAGAGGGTACCTTTTGCGATAAATGTCGGAGATATGCTGATGTGCCAGCTACACATAGCTCTTTTGCAGTTGGGAGCAGATATAGATAAGAAATTGCATTCATGGTTCTAGATCCTATCATCAGATGATGTACTGAAATATGGACATGGGTTTGTCTGGAAATAGGGTGCCCCGGTCCATCCACTGCTTAATCTTCATCATTTTCCCCATTACATTGCCATAACTTGGGGGTGCAGCAACTGCACATCTTCAGACACACCCAAGTGTCATGTGGTTGGTTACTTCATATCCCAATAAAATGGTTGTTTTTGTACATGATCACAGTGATTAGATGTGATTTTCGCATGGTGGTATGCTCAAATATCTATTTGCAATGGAACATGCTTTTTTCCAAGCTGCCAAAAAGCAAGGTTGCAACAGGGCGATGTCCGTGAATTCGAAGGCTAGGGGAAGCACCAGCCCTGGTCTAGCGGCTCGTTCATTGAAGTGTTGATATTGTGAAAAAGGGGCAACATGATGCATCTTAGAATCTAAATAAGCCAGTAAATGGAGGTTTCAATGGGAAAATCATAGGAAAACCATAGGAAAATGGAGGTTTACCCTCTGGTTATGATAACGGTTATGACTAACATAGCCATGGTATAGATGGCCCAGAGAAATAGATGGTTTACCTATGAAAAAATGGTGATTTTCTGCTATGTTAGTCATAACCAGATGGTATGTTTACACATGAAAACTATGTGAAAGCTAGCTATGGCTACTCCATAGGCTATTGCGAATCTCAGATTTTTGGCTAAAGATGGTCTGTCAGATCAGCCATTTTCAGCGGCTGTGGAAGATGCTGTTGCAGATTCCTGCGCTGGGAATGTCCAAGTTAATAAATGGTTAAGACATGGTAAGAATGCCCAGCGCAAGACAGATCAAGACTTCTATTTTTGTTCTTGTTCCCCCGGGTGAATGTTATTTTTCTATTTTCATATTTTTAGCTATTCTCAACTCTCAACTTTATATTTTTTCAAGATGGCTTGAACCCAACCATCAGATGTCCCACGGTCGAAATTTGGATAAAAAGAACCTATCTTCAGGAAGGATCATCAATCCATGTTCATAGGCATTTGTATGATAGCATTTAGATTATATGATTATATGATATTGTATGCCTATCTATTGCCAAGGGTCACACACATGCATATATCATATATATATATATATTATAATGGGCATTTATGACTTCCCATGATGGAGCCGCATTCCTATGACGGACGGATGCATGATACAGGCTTTGCCATTCAGCCGCTAGAGGAAGGCTGTCACGGTCCTCAGTGATGGGCTGTGGCTCATTTTAATGGGATGTAACCCGCAAAAAGTGGGATTTCATTAGATATATGGGGGGTATAGTATAATTACTGGTTGATGGTTTGGAACATTGGGGTTATGACTTTCCATATATTGGGAATGTCATCATCCCAACTGACGAACTCATATTTTTCGGAGGGGTTGAAACCACCAACCAGATTATATCTTGATAAATTTGATCATGACCGAACCCTGCGACGTCACTGTAATGATGGTGAATGGATGTGAATGGATTGTGGGTAATTAACCATACCAACGTGAATTCATTTTTCCAGATACGAAAAAGTCATCTATGGTTATGAACCTACCATATTTTTATCGGGGATTGTGCAACCAACAATGGGAAGACGGAGGATTTTGAACACTGCTCAATTGGTGAAAAACTAGCAAACTAGTCTTACTAGTCTTGGAATGAACTATCTACCAGTCGCATTTATTTGGACAGGTTACTGCTTAGATGGAAGTACTCCATTGGTAAATCACGGGGAGATATCCCCAAGTATAACTCTGCAGTTATTTTCCATGGGTTTTAATCCACAAAAACGATCACCAGTATTCACTAACCATCGCCCACTAATGCGAACTCTAGACATGGGAACTGCCATGCTAAGCTGAACAAGTGTTTTTTTGGGTCTGACAATTGTTTTGCAAAGGGGCACACAACTACCACAAACAGTCTTGAGATGTAGTAACACCGGGGTGTAAAATCAACCCATTTTACAGGGTTATGAATGAAGATATAACTTAACATAACCAACGGTACGATAATTGGGTGTGTCTGAACATGGTTAGTGTACCGGTCCTTTCATCCCAACTCATGGCCGATCGTTGGACCGCAGACCCTGCAATGGGGATACCTGGGTCCATCATTTTCAATGGAAACCATTTTTGAATGATGCCATTTATAGGGTGGACTCGAGCCATCTGCCAAGTTAGATTGCAAAAGGGTAACAAAAAGTGCCAATGGGTTTGTGGCTTGAAGATCGGTACAAAAAACCAGTTGCTAAATCCATTGATTACTGTAATTTCGCTTAAATTTGCCGTAAACATACAAACAACTATGGAAAGATCCACCATTTTGTAGCTGGGTAAATCAACTATTTCGACTGGGCCACGGCTTCAATAGCTACATGTGAGATTTTTCTTAGCGAATGTGGAATTCCATTGTTCAACAACTCAATCGAAACCATTGGCCACAAGAACAGTTTGAAACCACATCAATTGAATGAGTGCCGGAATGATTGCGGTGACAAGCAGGAAAGCCTTTTAGGCATGACTTAGGCGTGACTTTTGGAAACAGCGGTGACAATGGGGGAAGCCCCGTAGGCATCATGACTTAGGCGTGACTTTCTCTTTTGCCTGTATGTTTGTTTACCAGAGGGTATACTCCATTAACCCATTATTTATCCCCTATGAACCCTATCCCATTGTCAATGGTTAATTACCCCATTATTATCCCATTATTATCAGAGGGTATATCAAGAATTTTTTAGACACACCCAGATATCACGTTGTGTTCGTGAAACCAGAAAATAGCTCCATAAGAGGCTGAGTTCCAAAAACTCCACCCCCAGGAAAGCACCACTTCTATTGTATACCCTCTGGTTATGTCAAAATAGCTATTGAAAATGGCCATAGAAATAGTGGATTTACCCATTGAACATTGTGATTTTCCATAGTTATGTGGCTGTTTACCAAGGAGGGTATGTATTATACTACACTTACAACTTCCGTTTCCAGTATGTTTGCCTTGGCAAAACCACCACTAAAAAGCCATCTATAGCCTAGAACGCTGCTACTGTATCAGCTATCCCGGCGAATTTCGCCAAAGGGCTGATGAAATGGGATATGATACACCCAGGGGGCCCAGCAAGGTTTATAAACCCATCTACCCAACCTGGTTATGACTAACAGGGCTAGCCATGGTTATTACGATGGCCCATTGAAATAGAGGTTGACCTATGAAAAATGGTGGATCTTTCCATGGCTATGTTAGTCATAACCAGATGGTATAACCTCCATTTTCCTATGGTTTTCCTATGGTTTTCCCAGCTATAAACCTCCATTTTCCATGTTAGTCATAACCACTTCCACACGTAAAGCTCGCCGAAGAAAAACACGGGGAGCACCCCCAGCACGAAATTCACGGGTGATTCACCGAAGCCGCAACCATTTCCAGCCAGGGCTTCAATGGTGAAACAACTGACACTGATATGATCCACTGGTCCATATAAATTATGGGGGCCAGTTGTGCAGGTTATTCTGGGATATTCTGGGTACATGATAACTGCTTCAAAATAATTACCGGTATGAGAGCTAGTGAAACACCCGGTAGCCATATCATTTGTTTTCGGGAAGTCCCTGTTCTTGATGAGACCTGTGGGGAGGGAAGCCGTAATTTCAATTTGGTGAGGCTGACGATCCATACCCTTTCAAAGCTGGACTATCCATACCCATTCAAGGCTAGATTGGAGGGGTAAGACAGCCATAGTTTCTCCCATTTCATCACTTTTTTTAGCTCAATGGATTTGGATTCAAACGGATCAGTGGTGGCTTTGTACCCGCCGGTGAGGTTCACAGGTAGAACATAAGGGCCGGTTAGGTTCACAGGTAGAACATAAGGAGCTACTATATTCGACAATTCTAATTAAATACTCAAAGCAAAGCTCTGGAGCATTTGCTTGGGACATGTGAGGATACCAGTCAAACCAGATACCAGTGCCGCCCAATCCAGAACGGCAACTGAACAACCCGGCACATCTTTGGAATAACAAGGTGGATTGTCCCACCCGTAGCTTAGAACTGTGTTTGGGAGCAAGCTCCGAATTGGAATCCTTCCCAATAAAGATAGGCCCATGAATCTCAAGACCATCAATGATCATTGCGCCTTCTATTCGTTTGGACATGTCTTGATTCTGCTACTTAAAATCCCTTCTGCCAAGCACGCTAAAATGGTGATCAGTACTTTCCAGCAGCGAGCATCCTTTCCGAGTTGCTGCAAGCTTGAATGTTGAAAGGAAAGGCCAAGATTTAGTTGCAAGTCAGGGTCGGGGGACCTGCTGTCATTGCCAGAAAAGCTTCGTCCATGGCGCATGGCCGTGAAAAGCAGGGGAACGCGCGGGATGTCTTCAAAGAATGCTGGGTTCGCCGCGCGGCTTTAAGGCAGAAAAAACAGTAAACATTGGAGAGAGATTTGGTTTTTGGGATCTTATGCCTGGCACTTCCTGGACAAGCCCCTCCAAGACTTCGGGCCAAAAGGCTGATTACATGTCTTGTGTTTTCCAAATCCAGGACGCCTCCATTCGCCCATTCAAAGTGGCAAGCGTCCAAGAAGCGCACAAAGGCCAGAGGCCGTATGATTATGAACCAAGTTGAAACCAAGGCCCAGCATAAACCTTATACAAGTAAGATGCTTCAAAATTTGGTACCGGCACCGGAAAGCAATTGAAATTGGGTTTCGTGCCCCAAATTTTTTACTTGAGGACCCTTGAGTCACTGTTTTTCGGTGGGGTCCGAAATCATTAACACCATGATGTTTTGGGTTGGGACATGTTGCGACCAGGTTCCCAAAAAATGCCAGATTGAATTTGCTGGATGCCCTTGCATCTAGACGATAAAGCCACGGCTGCCTCATGCCGCCGCATATTTCGCAGAAATTGCAATTTTATCAAGGAAGGCGGGGCACCCAAGATAGCCACACACATAAATCCAAAAACCAACCCCCACATAAGTAGATTGCGATGAAAAGATTGATGACTTGCATATTTGATTGCTTATTTCCTGCACCCACAAAAACAAGAATTCCTCAACATCTCTTCGCTGGTCAACATTGTTAACATCCATTGTTTTCCTTCTCTCTTGGTTGCTTCACATCCAAAATGCAGCCCTTCACGGGTGGCCAAAACAAACCTTAGATCATTTTAGACCTCCATTTGCTGTTGTTTAATGTGGTCTATTGGTGGTCAACATCGCAAAACTTACTGGTGCTAAACGTAGGGAATGAGGGAATGATCCATAATCACTAGTAGTAATCATCCCATTCCCCCCTATCCATTCCCTACGTTTAGCACGTTCGAGGCGCAGTGCTATGGCTGTGCTGCTTTGACCTTTTACCCTGGGTACCCTGGGCTCCTCGCATCGTTGGGGCGCTTGGGGAGACACCATGGCGGCACAAGGAGTTATATGACCTCTGGTTATGACTAACATAGCCATGGTATAGATGGCCCATTTATAGTAGAAATAGATGGTTTATGATTCATGATGGTTTACCTATTCAATATGGTGGATCTTTCCAGTTCGCTACGTTAAATAACCAGGGGGTATATGATTTGTGGTTAGTAAGCAGGCTATAATCCCCCCAAAATTCGGACGTACTGGTATGTATTGACCATTCCCCGGCAGGAGTAACGAAATGTGGCAACATCTATGCCGGACACGCACGCAAGCAAGACTATGATGAAACATTATTTTGCATCGCAGAGATGGGAAAAACATACCTTCATCATCATTTATCAGCGGATCATCACAACTGGGCGCAACACATCTTGGCAACTTTTCTAAGTTAATTATCCAGATCTATGTGATTGCGTTTCTCCACGTTGTTTTGTGCAATGCATTCCCATGATTCCCATGTCTTGCCGATTCTTCAGGCCCAGGTCAAACCCATCTGGTTTTCCCATCATTGTTCAAGCAACCAAGTATTAGATAATGGCTGGATAAAGGGCTGTCAACCAACCAAGTATTAGATAATGTGTTTGCACCCTTTAAAACCTTGTTAAGAAACCACAATTTCAGCAAATTCATTCCATTAAGATACATGTCCAAACATTTTGAGTCATGCGCGGTGTACCAAATATTAGATAACCATGCAGCATCAATTTTTAGCCATAACTTACACCTTAGTTGTTAATCGCCTATTTAATAGTTGATTGAACACACTAATTAGTAAATAGTTTGTTTATTAATATCTCATCAGCCCACTAGTCAGAACCACTACATAGCCCAATTGCCTTCCCGTAATCAAGCATGGCTTGCCGGAAAATCCCATGATTTTCCCAGCTGGAAGCTCCATAAATCTTCGTCTTCCCGGAGGCGACATCCATATCCCATGATCCCAATATAAGGGGGTTTCAATAAATGGGGATAAAGCTGGATGGTTTATTTCATGGAAAATCCATTCTGAACAAATGGATGATTTTTATATATTTTTATGGGGTATCTGCAGTATCTCTATTTTCGGAAACCTCCATATAACCTCTGGTAATGACTAACAAAAAGTTATTGAAAATGGCAATAGAAATAGTGGATTTACCCATTAAAAATGGTGGATCTTTCCATAATTATGTGGCTGTTTACCAGATGGTAACCAGATAAAACCACATAAAAACTCCATAAATGGTATAACCAGATAAAACCACATAAACCCAGATGAATAGGTTCAAACCTCCATAGAACCAGATAGAACCACATAAAAACTACGGTTTTACCGGGCAATGTCGATGAGTTCGTTGGACCTTAGGCGGACCTCGGCCCTTTTGAGGTCCGTGAAGAGCTCGTGGTGCGCAGAATTTCGGCTCTGGCGCGGGTGCCTGGGGTGCCTGGTGGCTCCTGCCTCGGCGGAAGGTGTAATTTGAAGCACATTTTGGTTCCATGAAACTATTCCACTATTAATTATATATTATCCAATTAGAATCCTTTTCTTAAACACAAAAAATATCTTATGATTTCCGAGATTTCTAGAACATATGATTTATACTTATTTGCTCGTGCTATTCCCATTATATAGTATCAAACGTTTCATCCCCACCAGTAGATATCATTATTTGATACTAATGGGAATAGTCTCTGGGAATAGTAACAACAAATAAATATACCCTTTAGTAAATTAACATAGACCCTGGCAGATGAAGATCAGTTTCAACTAAACAATGACTATTTCAGGGTCTATGTTAATTTACCAGAGGGTAACTGGTTGGTGGTTTCAAACATTTTTTATTTTCCATAATATATGGGATAATCCTTCCCATTGACTTCATATTTTTCAGAGGGGTAGGTCAACCACCAACCACATTTATAGATGATTTTCCCAGCTAGAAACCTCCATTTATGGTAGGGATTTCCATGCTATGTTAAATAACCAGATGGTAATGGGAATCGTATATATTATGAAACCATACCTCCCACCATGAAACCTTCCCCAAGGCGGCCTTCCGCGAGTGGTTGCCGTGGAGTCGCAGGAGGGCGGTTTTTTTTGAGGTGTTTCTTGGAGGGAAAGGCATGAAAAACGTATGAAAACATAGGGAAACCCACAAAAAATCATAGGAAAACCCATAAATCATGGGAAAATCATGGGATTTCATGGGATAATAATGGGATATAATCTATACCACGGGAAAAATCCATTAATTTTGAGGGTTTTTCTGGATTGGGGTATCTGTCCCAGTTCATTGAGCGCAAGTGAATCATGGTTCCAAGTTATCCAAGTTACGATGAGTTTTACCCTCCGGTAAACTTACAAAAAACTATGGAAAGATCCACCATTTTTCATGGGAAAATTCACTATTTCTATAGCAATTTTCAATAGTTTTTTGTTAAATTACCAGAGGGTAGATAAAAACAAGGATTTCATCACATTTGATCTGGATGAATTATATGTATCTGGGTAAATTATAAGGACCTCACTGTTCTCCCTCACTATAATCATAGTTAGTAAGAGGAATCATCCCCAAATGGCCTTAAGATTCAGGTTAGTCAATTATTATAATTTACCCAGATGTATATACCCTCTGGTGAACTAACATAGCAATGGAAAATTGCTATTTATAGTGGATTTTCCCATTAAGAATGGTGATTTTCCATTGCTATGTTAGTTCACCAGAGGGTATATATATATATATACGTATGTGCCTCACTGTGACGTCACTGGAATGATACGTATCGGGGGAATCATGGCCAAATGGCCCAACCTGGTTATGTCAAACGTAGCTATTGAAGCCATGGCCCAATCGAAATTTGGTGGATTTACCCAGCTACAAGCTATGGTGGATCTTTCCAGTTCGTTACGTTAGTTTACCAGAGGGTATGGATGATATGTCATGTGGTTAAAACAATGCCATAAACCACCCATGACTGGGAATGGTTTATACCACCTATACAAATGGTGATGACTAACATAGATTTGAAAAAAAAAACATCTACATCTGGAGATGTCACTCTGGCTGTAAGGATGACTTCGAAGAGGATCGACTTGATGAAGACATCGCGTTTGTCAGCAGCCGAATTAGGGAGACTCGATCACCAACGTGGATGTACCCCCCGGTAATCAGACATGGCAATTAAAACTAGCCCTTCCCCATGGAGGTTCCGATTGGACAATCTACACATGGATGATTTTCCATTGCCATGTTTGACTGGAGGGTAATAAACAGGGGATCTCGGAAAATGTCGGATGGACTGCAGCAGCCCCTGAGGAGTAGACTCGTCTCGAGTCTCAGCTACCCAACCTGGTTATGACTAACAGTTCGCCATGGTATAGATGACCCATAGAAATAGACGGTTTACCGTTCTTAAAAATGGTGGATCTTTCCATGGCTATGTTAAATAACCAGATGGTAAAAATAAAAAACTGGAGAGCAATCACAACTGCAATGCAGTCGGCTACAACAGATGCAGGTTACATTGCCTGCTCTTGTGCTGCGGATCTCCGGCGCTGAAATTTTCGGGTCTCCGTTGCCTTCTCTCGTAATCTCCGAGAGTTGGAACTCCAGAATGCCATTGTCTGAGTACGATCTCCGGCGGCACGCGTATCATGTCACCAATCTGGAGGTGCATTTCGTCATCTGGTTCTGCTGCCACGGCTACGAGAATGCGCCGAATGTGATCCAAACAACCGCCATGGTGGTGTTCCGTGTACCATTCATGGTCATGGCACCCCAGTGGATAAGGGTGTCCATTTTCTTCCATTTTCATTGGGACAGGCATTCCCAGGCCATCCCAGGCCCAATCCTTTGCCGCATCCCAACATATCACCATGGTGCCCCGTGCAGGACTGGACCAAAGATGTCCATGGGAAGGTGCGCGACGAACGGTGGGGATTGGTGGATTGGTGGAGCAAGCAGCGTGTTGCAGCTAGCTACTGTATGTGTCTGAAAAGCATCCAGATGAATGGAGAAACCAGCTTTATCCAGCATATTTATATTTACCCTCTGGTAAAGTAACATAACTATTGAAAATGGCTATTTATAAGGGATTTTCCCATTGAAAATGGTGATTTGCCATAGTTATGTTAGTTTACCAGAGGGTAGCACTCAACATGAAAAGATTTCACACATGTTCACACCTTTTCAAAAGGGCTTGATAAGCAACATGAACTTCGACAATCACTACCGTTCAGCCGGATTCTCCACTGTGATGAAACGTGGGGATGTGATTCATACAGTTGGCTGTGGACAATGTTAGGTTTCTATATTCAGTGATTAACCCCACACCAATCAATTGGATTATTGTGGTTGCATTGGTGGTGATCTTGGATTATGATCCACTGCGATAAATATATCGTTCATTTTCTTGCGATGTTTTGAACCACCCAGCTGCTTGCGTTTCCACTGAAACGAAACCATGTAGCCATCCCAATGCAGAACCTCCTAGAAACAAAACCCGAAACAAATATTGAAGCGACCAGCAACTCCCTGAAATTACTCAACCAGATGTCGATTGATTACTTTAGGGTTTTTTCGTCCTTCAATGCATCAGCAGGATGGAGCAGAGGCTGAATACCAGCTTCAGCAGGACGGCTTTTAGTGGGAGAAGCGGAGGAAAGCTGTCGACTGTCGACCCCTAGTTGACCATGATTCAAAACCCAGATCGACCATGGTCAGCAATAGAATGGTACCCTCTGGTTATTTAACATAGCCATGGAAAATGGCCCATTTATAGATGGGTTTACCTATTAAATATGATGATTTTCCATGGCTATGTTAAATAACAAGAGGGTATATATATATATATACATGTCAAGTAAAGTTAAGTAATTATTAGTATGAAATTCAGGCATGCATGATGACCGTTCTTGACCACTACCCGTCAATTATTATTGTGGCAGAAGTTGGCTTCGAATGACCAGGGTCAATCAGCCTACCCATCATCCCTATGTGATTTTTAAGCACTAGAGTCGTTGCCCCTACAAAAACGATGGACAGATCCACCATGTTTCATGGGAAAATTCACTATAAATATGGTGATTTTCCCATAGTTATGTTAAATTTCCAGGGAGTACAAATGATCATACCAACTATCAATGGCTTATCATGCCACATATTTTGAGTGACCCATGGTCATTTTAAACCTGTAATACCACACGGCCCCATAATACAACCGCTTGGACAGGAGCGGCGCAATGCTCAAAGACAGCTTGCAGCTTCAGGCACGGACGGGTTCATATTTTGAGAGACGGGTACATGTGCTAAACTTCAAATCGGAAACCGCATGTGATTTTGTTGTTCCTTTTTTTAAAATGTGGGTACAACAATAATAAACCATCCCCAAATCATGAAAAATAGATGGTAAGTATAAACCAATATAAACTATTCCCAAATGGCCTTAAATGGGTGGTTTATGGCAGTGTTTTCGCCGCATTCCTGCGCCCGGACCCTGTTCGAGGATGATGATCCCAAATTTTATGGGATGAGGAGATTTGGGGTTTTGGGGGTGTACCATTTAATGCCATTTATATCTGGGGGTTTCCATAAATGATCCCCAAGTTATGGCTGGCTTGTGGCTTGTAAACTCCTATGAAAAATGGATGATGAAAAGGGGATACACCAATTTTTTTGGAAACCTCCATGTAACTGGTTCATGATCACTAATTATTTTGGTAACCTGCCTTAGGCAAAGTCAGGTTTGATTTATTCAGATTGACATTAGGTACCTGCCTTGCCCCACATAAAACTCCCAAAAGTGGATGAATTCTTGTTCCTTGGCAGCCAACCCTTTGACCATATCGTGCGTGACCTTGATTAGTCAATATCCATTGGCATTCCATGGGTACCTCCTGATATTCCACGTAAATTTCACCATATGGACACCGGCTTACCCATCAAACATGACGGTGCTTGGTCCAACGAAAAGCCATGACGGACGACGTACGTAAACACACGAAACTAACTTTGTTGCTAACAACCAGAAATTTCATCATTTTTTCTACCCTCTCAGATGCAGCTAACGGGAAAAAACATAGGAACCCTCTTTTTTTCCCAACTGTTCCCAACAGAACCAATCCGTTGAACGTCATAAGTTATATTTGTTGATCACATCCCCATCCATTTCGCCACTAGTTAGGGGTTTCACGTATGTTTTGGTTTTAGTGTTTATTTGGATGAAGAAGATTCCCAACTAATCATATATCTCATATCTTTTCGAAGGTTGAAACGACCAGCCACTGACCATAGTTAGTTAAGAGTTTACCGTCCGGTGTTTTTTCCAACGCGGCAATGGAAAATTCACGGACGATTATGTATAATGTTCCCAGTGAAACCTCTATTTGTAGGGGATTTTCCAGCTAGTCCGGTTTGATTACCAGAGGGTATACTGTTCCCATGAACATCCCACTACTATCCCATAATTGTCCCATTATGATCATGATGAAACCATATAAAAAAAAACAACCCCCTTGAGTGAAGCACTATGGAATGAATCATGGGCAACTTACAAAATGGAAAAACAACAAACCCAATCAGACCCATGTCATATTAAAAAAACTAGTTTTGGATATTAAGGAACATACCGTAACATACCCCTAAATCGGGGTAAAGACCCGTACCTTTCATCTTTCATTGCTGGACCTCGACGCTCTGCAGAGCTCCCTTGCACAGCCTTTCCCGTGCACTTTTTTCAGGTCCAAGGGTAATGCAAAGATTTCTTGGACATTCTTGGACCATGTTGCATACTACTAGAACAGTATGTTCTCGAAAATTGCCATTGGCTTGCCAGAACACTATGGCCAGCGAGTCTACGATGATCTCTCATTCTGCAGGAGTTATAGGGCTCCATCCCTTCAAGTTGCAGGGATTGCAGCGTTTGCCCAGTGCAAATCATGCAGAAGCGATCAACTCAAGCCTGAGTTGTGTTGGTTTGCCGATGTCATGTGCATCTTCTGCGAACAGATCTTGCAGGTGGGAAATTTGCGACAGGTCATCCGTGCGGACGGTGAAAAAACCAAGCACTGTTGCGATCTTCTAAGATCTCTTTGAGCACTTTTGAATGCAGTGTTTTGCTACCCAACCCGGTTTTTAATAGAATGGAACTGGTGAGGTTCCGGAAGCTTCCGGTGCAGATACCTGGTGACGTTCCGGAGGGTTCCGGTGAAGATGCTTGGTGAGGTTCCGGTGGGTTCTGATGATGATGCTTGGTGAGGTTCCGGTGGGTTCTGATGATGATGGTTGGTGAGGTTTCGGAGGGTTCTCGCACGGCCGCAGTGTGAAAAAGACGCTGAAGCTTTCAAGCTGTTGGGGATAGCACCGGAGTTTATTTTTTTATAAAATGGATGTGCATGACATCCTACCCCTGAATCAAGGGGGATATGAAACCTCCATATTAAACCATAACCCATAGGGTACCTCTCGTAAACATACAAAAAGCTATCGAAAATAGCCATAGAATCTTAGAAATAATTAGTTGATTTACCCATTAAACATGGTGATTTTCCACATCTATGTTAGATTGCCATAGGGTAACACCCAGTCTGGTTCCCACCTTCCTCAGACTCTCCGCTTGAATCAGGTCCTGCCCATGTTGCTCCGGCCCTTCCAACGCTCCGTGCGACAGCAAGGCGTGGAGAGAAGTGGAAAAACGCGCCCGTGTTTGTTGGGAAAACTCACCGAAAGGGTTATGAAAAACCAGGAACAATGGGGATTTATAGTTGAGATAATTTGATATAGCTGATTTAAGAAATCGCTAAGTTGGGGTTTACATAAAAATTCCCTGTTGGGTTTATGATACATCGAACTAGTGAGTGTTTTTTGAAACAACCAGCTTAGCTGGGGGGGAAGCACCTTGTGTCTCCGCATGAAATCAGAGAAACACACCATTGATTTGCATTTTTTTGAGCTGAATTGATAGATGATGATAGATGGATAGTGAACCAACTCTAAATTAAATAGTGGATAACTTGACAAGAAATCCACTGGTTTTACCTCCTGTTTTATCCTTTGACTCGTCATTTCTGCTAGCTTCAAATCTTAGTTGTGCTTAGTTGTGTCGGTGAGACCCGGCATTGCGGCACGTAAAACCCATGATTGTTGAAGCTGGATGTCAGCAAGAGTGGTGGGTTTTATTGCTCAAATAGGGAATTTGAACAACAACGAGATGAACCAAACACAAGTTTATCAAGATACAGTCTGTGTAATGTTAGTAATGTGTTTGAAATCACTTAAACTATCTTAAACTTCAACTTTGATTTGCTTCAACCCACGTTTGTCTATGGATTTTTGATGATTTTTGCCCTTGTTGTGTTGGTAAGACCCACTTCGCCGGTCAACCTCCGTTGCGCCGTTGCGCTTCGCGTTGCGTTGGCCAAGGCGCAGTGTTGGAAGCGCCCAGAGACGCGGAACGCGCCACACTGCTGGAGGACCTGGGAAAGCCTGGAAAAGCGGAACGCCACATCTAGGTGTCATTGGAGATGGTTACAATGTAACTATACTGATATGATATATGATATATATATATATAGATGAATGATGAATGGTTAATGGTTAATGATGTGATGTGATGTGATTTGATATGATCTACAATGTTCATATGGATTGTAGTTCATGTCATAGCCTACTATGAAATAAGATAACACCAGATTTTAGATTGTCGGCTTCAGTTGTGTATCTCCAAACGTTTCATGATTGGTTCATGATTGGGACTCAACAAATACGCCAGTATTCTTAAACGATGAAGTTTATATCTTTATGCTATGACAATATGATTCTGATAGTAGTAATGGTGATTATTAATAAATTGTAATAATGGTAATGGTGATTATTAATATGATGACATGTATTATAGCCATTCATTAAGAACCATTCTGATCCAATGGTAAACTGGTGACTTAGCCAACATTCACCAGCAAAACATGGATGGGATTTAACTTGACTTAACCAATAAAAACTAGCAATATCTAGCAATTATAATTCGGAAGGACCGGAGAGAAACAATAAGACACACCTCTTCTGGGATGGTGCCTCGTGTGTTCTGTTGATAAACATATTCAAACATTGGTGCATCTCCCTGAAATGTCGAAATGATGAAATGATTGTTCTCAGTTTGATTGCTGTCCCATATTTCTCCCGGTTCACTTTCTGGAAAGGTGAAACCGGTGAAACCCACAGGGGAATTTGAAGTTTGCCCGACACTAGGGTGGATCATGTTTCATATTGAAACTGTGCTTGGCCCAGTTGGGTGGACCTGCTCATGGAGTTTGGGGTCCCAAGGTGAAGTGGGTGGATTTCTCTGAAAATTGGGTGAGGTGTGACGAGACGGAAAAAAGGGCATGGAAAATGGCCATTAATAATGGTTAATAAGGGTTAATAATGGTTAATATTGGCCCTCATGGTCAACCATTGTTAATGATGATTAACCATTATTAACCATTATTAGGGCCGGTCCATTTTCAGCTTATGGAGAAGTGAACTGTGTTAAGGATAGCCATCACGACACCAGCAACACTTTTTTGGGGTTTGCGTGTGATATTCACATCTTGCGTCCCAAAGTGGCAAAAAGTGCCTGAGACACACCATGTCTTGAGGTTTGTGGGCCTTCCCTTGCCCCATTTCTCTCCAAATGTAGCCTCAAGATGCCAAATATGGCAAGAGGAGAGAATAGTGAATTCAAACTAATCCCACCATTTCCTGGAAATTACTCTTCTGTTATGGTGTGAGTTGGCTATACCCCTCAGTGATCCAGCCCGGCAAACAGAACTCTCCAGTTTTTTTTCTCCGGAACATCATCTCATCATCTCTAAATATCAAGAATTATAAATTACAGACAAGATATGTTCAGTTTTTGCATATAGATGGGTGGCAAACATCACATTTTTACCATAGCTTCAGCCTGAAGATTCCAGGGTTTCCACCGAGCTCGCTGTGTAACCAAGGATTGGGAGGCAGGCCTTGCGCGGTGGAAAGGAGGTGGAAACGGCGTGTGGATATGGGGATATGGGGGAAGAAAATCCAAGGTTAGTAAGTGGTTTACTAGCTGAACATATTCCATGTATATATATATACATACATATGTATATATGTACTGGTTGGTGGTTTGGAACATTTTTTATTTTCCATATATTGGGAATAATACACTCAACTGACTATATAATATATTTCAGAGGGGTAGGGTTGAGACCACCAACCAGATAATTAATCTTGATAAATTATATCTGGATTAGATACATATGTAGATTATCAAAGGGTAACTATGAACCATGAACCATAGAATATCCATATATTAACCATGGATTAACCCTTTATAGATGGTTTGGGTAGTCCAAACTGTCCAAACTGATGATCCAGATGATCCACATTCATCCACCAACCTGTTGGAAGGGCGTCATTTCCCAGCCATTTCCACTGGATGTTTCGTGCTTTTTTTGGAGATAACCATAGGAAAACCATAGGAACACCATAGGAAAATGGAGGTTTACCATATCATATATCATACACGGAGATATCATGGGATATTTTTTGATCAGGCTATCATAGTTTATCCCCCATATACATCATATATGATAATATATGATACACTCTGGTAAACATACAAAAAACGAACTGGAAAATCAACACCATTTTCTATTTTCTAGCTGGCTAAATCCACGACATTTCGACTGGGCCATGGCTTCCATAGCTATGTAACAGTCATTACCAGGTTGGGTAATGGTAAGGTTTCGCATAACCACTTTTCAGTCCAACTTTCTGCGGAGCTGAATTGGATGATGGGGAGATCTGCCAGACAGCTACCCTCTGGTAAACTAACATAGCTATGGAAAATCACCATTTTTAATGGGTAAAACCATTATAAATTGCGATTTTCAATAGCTATGTTAGTTTACCAGAGGGTATGACATTTGATTCTACAAACGATGGTTTCCTCTAGATTCCCAGTTTTAAACCAATCCAATGATTTGCGAATGGGGCGGAAGCCACCAGTATAGTAACTTAGCAGAAGCCAGCATTTCTGCTAAGTCCATCTCCACTTAGATGGACAATTTGGCCATGGAATTTGTTAGTTGAGTGCAGCAGTGGGGATAATATACCCCTACATAGTTGAGAAAAAATCAGCCAATGGTCCATCTAATTTGTGGCAAGGGCGTCAGTGCATTCACGAACCAATGCATGGAACAATGAATGCTCACTGCGTGCCTAGAATGGATCACACAGACAAGTTGGTTCATAAGTTGGTTGGTAAACCCCAATAACTATAGCTACAAGTAGGTTTATAAACCCCCAAAACTATAGTTCTAAGTATCATAAATTTTGTGTAACATGCAAGTCGACATACCAAGGCAATATTGAGATAATTACTTGGCAATCATAGGAAGAGGTATATTTGACCCGACAAGCATGCCTTTGAACTTTTATGGTTTACACCAGTGTAGGAGGTTCATGTGAGGTGTGTTCAAAGCCCCCAATGATGGACTGCCAAAGGCTATGCAAATTTCGCATCAGAATAATGGTGAACATTGAAGTTTACCAGAAATACTTGAATAAATACCCACTGGCAAACAACCATAGCTTTGGAACGATCCACTCTTTTGTAGCTGGGTAAATCGGTAAATCCACTATTTCGACTAGGCCATGGCTTCAATATAGCTTTTTCTATGTTTACCAGAGGGTAAACCTCCATTTTCCTATGGTTTTCCTAGGGTTTTCCTATGGTTTTCCTATGGTTTCATAGTTTTCTTATCCATCATCTAAAACCACCTTCCAGATCTTCCCAGCACAGGGTGTGGGGGTTCAACGCTTCAACGAATTTCAACGGTTCACCGCGGGGCCGTTGTGAAGGTCTTTGTGGTGAGCAGACCCCATGGAGTCTTGCCACAGGTGCCTTCCGCCATGGTCAACTGGTGAAATCCTATATCTGAAACCATAGGAAAATGGAGGTTTATAGCTGGGTAAACCATAGGAAAACCATAGGAAAACCATAGGAAAACCATAGGAAAACCATAGGAAAATAGGAAAACCATAGGAAAACCCTAGGAAAATAGGAAAACCATATATATCTATATATTATAGGTAGCCTCTGGTTATGACATTCACAGTTTGCCATGGAAAGACCCACCATTTTTAAGAACGGTAAACCATCGAACTAAATTGTGATTTTCCATGGCTATGTTAAAGAACCAGATGGTATATATATATATTATAGGTATATAATTACATACATTAAATGTATATATATATATATCACAACCCCATGCAACCCCCAGTCCTAGATTCCTAGGAATGAACAGTTCGGAAGCCGGAAATATATGAAGTAAAATCAAGTAAATAATATATCATATATCATCTATGACATCCTGGAAAGACGTTTCCATCTTTTTGGGACCCCTATACATCAAGTGAATAGAAAGTAAAGATTTGGGTCAAGTTTTGGG
This sequence comes from Cladocopium goreaui, assembly GCA_947184155.2. Lineage (NCBI taxonomy): Eukaryota > Dinophyceae > Suessiales > Symbiodiniaceae > Cladocopium > Cladocopium goreaui. The sequence goes on along the minus strand of CAMXCT020006546.1, from coordinate 100,176 downwards.
ATGTTTTGGGTTAAACATGGGTCCAGTTGCAGTATGCAACATTCAAATTTGGTGAATTCAGATTCCAAACATAGGACACTCTTTTTCGCAACGTGACCCATACTGAATTGGAGGTTTCTTAAAATGCTGACACCCCAATTTTTCTTTATTTAACTGTACTATTTTAAATCCTCATTTGGGTGCCCCTATTTTAAGAACCCACCAGCGATCATGGCAGTCTTCGCACCCAAACCTCGGGGCTTGGCCCACGAGGAGACCATTTTCCGTCGGAAAAACAGCTCGCCATTTTTACCAGCCATGACTGGGAATGAATGGTTAATGAATATAGTTATGGTATATGAATGGGATATGAAAATGGGATATAAAAAATAGTTATTAATTAATGAATAACGTGGTTAATGTAAGTTGAAAAACCACCTATAAAAATGGTGATTTTCCTGGGGATGGTGGGTTTATGGCATTGTTTTACCCACACTGTTTCCTATTTGGGAACCTGTGGAAACAACGGCAAAGCCACTGCTATGAACCATCCCCTATGACTCATCGGAAGTTGGGTTCAGATTCACCTGCCTTCTCCCGGTTTAACCTGTACACGCGTTGTTGATGATGATGATGATGATGATGATTGGCACTAATATCATCATCCTTTTCTTACCACTCCTTAACTAGATGTATAATAGTTATATAAGTTATATAGTATATACATGTAAGATATACAAACATGTTGTAGTCATTTGAGTCATCATTGTTTCACCAGAAAGAGACGTTGCATCCGCCAGACGCTGCTGGGCGACTTCCCGCAGCGTCTCGCGGCACGTTGGGCCTGCGTGGCAACGTTGTGCCCAGGTGCGGAGGGGACCGGTGTGCAACCACCGGGATGATGTGCGGAATATGTGGGGATATATAATGGTTAATGATGGTTAATGATGGTTAATGGTGGTTAATGATGGTTAATGGTGGTTAATGATGGTTAATGGTGGTTAATGGTGGTTAATGGAAAATCGAGTTACCCTCTGGTAAACATACAAAAAACTATTGAACATGGCCATTTAATTATAGTATATTATAGTGGATTTACCCAGCAAAATGGTGATTTTTGATAGCTATGTTAGTTTACCAGAGGATATTTGGAATACCAGGGGGTTATGTACCCCATTTTATGGATGGTTTATTTACATGTTTATTTCATGGATAGTCACATCTATAAATGGATGATAAATGGGGTATCCCCCAACTTTAGGAAACCTCCATATATTTGACATATATTTCATGGATATTCATGGTATATTCAATTGGGATTTGGTGGGGATATATAATGGGATGTACTTGGTGTACTTGGATTTGCTGAAGATGATTTTTCTCCCATTGGACTATTCACTACTTGGGGAATCTACTACCCAAGAATATGTTTTAGTTCTTTTTGGCCTTAGGCAAATCCACGAATATGGCTCTTTTAACGACGTGATTTAACGGGAGATTTGGTGATATGATGGGGTGACCATATGATGAGGTGCAATAATTGCGCGTGCAACCAAGCAGAATGTTGATCGAATGGAATTTACCATGGAAATTTGGGTACTAATAACATCTAATACCTACTAATGTCAATATGGGATCAGTACTGTCTTTGATCAGGTCGGACACGGTTCTGGTTTTACCATATTTTTTAGTAACCCATCTATCTTTGGTGGAAAAAAATAAGCACGTCCAAAGAATTCCATGTTTAAGCGTTTTTGGTCCATTGAACATAAAATAGTTTCGAGCAGTTTAAACAGACATGGGATTAAACTTGATTAAACTATATAGCAGACATGGTCCATTAAACATTATTAAACACCGCGCCGAAATGTGAGATCTAGCCATCTAGCCGACGCAGTTGGGATGAAACTAAAGGATCCAACTTTTCGGCATGTCCCCGAGGTTTCATGCTGCTGAAATCCTCTGAAATCACACCATTCTTGGGTCCAATCAACAAGAAGACACTGTCTCGTGGTTAGAGAAACCTCCAGCGAACACAAACATATACGGAACACCATGATTCGATATGATTAGTAGATAAATTTTCCTGAACAGAAATCTAGTGATGTCATAATGTGACTATTACATACTATTACTATGTTTAGATATAGAAGCCACATTTCATACTATAGTTATTATCTATGATATTTGTATATATTATATATGTGTTACGTTTTTGCACTGGAATGAATTGTTATCTACTATCATTAGGTATTCTATAGAAAGCCATAGGATGATTTGTTATTACTACTATTAGTTATTAATTAGTTCTTCTATTAGCTATTCACTGGAATGATTCAGTGGAATGATTTGTAGCAAATCCTCATGGACGCTGAAGCGCACTGCGAGGCCCTGCGCCCGAAGAGTCCAAGGAGCGCATGCTGCGGGTCATCACCTTCATGGTCGATGGCCCAACAGGGTTTTGTTCAACGCGTCGCTTGCGGCGGTTGCAACGGAGGTTTTTCTTGGGAGCAACAGAAAATACGGACATATACTGTAATTATCATATATATATATATTATATAGGGTTTTAATATAATCTAGCCATTATATACCATATAATTATCATATATGGCTATGGATCAATACCTATTAATAGCATTTTTAGGGGGATGAACACCCATCAATCCCAGCTATTTTGATGTGAACAGAAGGGGTACAAGGTTTTGACACACTGCCATATATATATATATATATATATAGGGTTTTAATATAAGCTGGCCATATAGTCCTATTTTTAGGGTTTGGATATGTTTTGATATGTTCCGATATGTTCTGATTTTGGGGAGGTTGGACAGTGGATTCACAATGGGTCCGGAGTGAGATGGAATTCATTGCCATGATTTGGAGGATTTTTTTTGCTAATCATAAAGCTGCTGTAAGTAATTACCATCTCACTAAAAACATTAGTAGAGTAATTTTATGATACCCTCTGGTAAATTAACAGTTCGACCTTGAAAATCACCCATTTTTTTATGGAAACTAATCTTCCAACCCCTGGCAGGGTCTATGTTAATTTACTGGAGGGTAACTTTTTTAAATTTGCTAATCATCTACATTTTAAAATTTATGAATCTCATCCCTTCAGCATTCAACGGGCCCCGTGGCTAGGTCTCTGGACTGCACCTGGCCGCTGCAGCCTTTCCGCACTTGCCCTGGCTGGTGCCGTGGTTTCGTGGCGGTGTCTGGGGGAAGTCGCAGTGGTGATTGCATGGGTTTGATATGGTTTTAATATGGTTTTAATATGGTTACCCTCTGGCAAACTAACATAGCTATGGAAAATCACTATTTTTAATGGGTAAATCCACTATAAATGGGCCATTTTCAATAGCTATGTTAAATTACCAGAGGGTAGATATGGTTTTGATATGGTTTACTGCAACTGGTTGGTGGTTTCAAACATGAATTTTATTTTTCCATTTCATATATGGGATGTCATCCTTCCCATTGACGAACTCATATTTTTCAAGATGGTTGAAACTACCAACCAGATATGGTTAGATATGGTTTTGATATGGTGATACAATGGGACAAATCGCTATTCATAGTGAATATTATCATGGTTAATAATGGTCAAATAATGGTTAATAATGATTAATGATGGTTAACGGTGGGGTAATATTGGTTAGATATGGTTTGCTAGAGAATACAGTGGGATAATCATGGCATATGATCATCATTCCATGGGATAATATGGAGGTTCAGTGGCAGTTTAACGTGGTTAGATATGGGTTTTGAGGAGATAATAATGCTATATACATCATGAACAAAATAAAATATGAACCATATATGGGATCATTTTTAACATTATGATATATTTTAATCCCATGATTAATCCCATTACTTTAAAGATTAGAACAATGTGATAATCATGGGATTAATGGATTGACCCTCCGATAATTTGTTGCATAGCCATGGGACATTTCCCTTTTCAGGTACATCATTTACAAACGGGCAATGTTCAATAGCTATGTAACAAATGACCAGAGGGTAACTGATAGTGGGCTAGACACCATCTACCCTCTGGTAAACTAACACAACTATGGAAAATCACCATTTTTAATGGGAAAATCCACTATAAATGGCCATGTTCAATAGCTATTTTGACATAACCAGAGGGTAATATATGATTGATCAATGGATTATTGGATTCTTATTAGATCCGGTTTCTTCAAAAAACAGCCGCCAAAAAGATGGAGATGGAGACTAAACACCTATAGCCTATGTGAATTTGAGTGTTTCACATTTTGGGCTCGGGGGTTCTGATTTACGTCTCAGAGATGTAGATTCAGAAGTGATGTGATGGTGATGGTGATGGCTTCAATTGGTGGCCCCGAGCAACGAATTTCACATAATTTCACCACATGCGAAGGATGCGAAGGTGGTTGCCACCATTGGTTGTACGTACGTGGATGTAAGTACGAGTTTTTGGAGTGATGTCTCATATTCTCATATATTCTCACCTTATCCTCTTACATACCCACTACATCCCTGTATCACACCACCAATATCGAAGTACTTAATCTCCTAGGTCGACATCTGGGTCACGTCTAAGTTGGGCACTCCGAGACTGATGCTTCATACTTCAACCGTGGCATTTTTTTTTGGGTCCCGTGGTCTTAAAGATAACACGATATGGGGATGAATCAACACCTATTGTACGGTATTAGATATACCATATATTTTTGGGATGAATATCCATTTGATATTTTGGGATATTTTTTGTAGTATATATTTTGGGATATGTTTTTTGGGGATGAATCTCCATTTGATATTTTCCCATCACCACATCAGCACCACCCCATGGCCAGGACTTTGCATGTGCGCCCGGAAGGCAGAGGGTCAAAGCATGGCAAAACTTTAATGATACTTTAATGCAGATTATGCCCGTATGCATATTACCCTACACGAGTGCACATATTATGAATAGATGGCATATACATATTACATATATCATGTGTGTATGCACGTGTTGCGGGCACATTTTTGCCAAGCATCAGGAGGTCACAAATGGTTTTGGCCTTGGGCGCAACCATCACACTTCACCATCACACTTCAGGTATTACCATCGTGAGTATTGTTGACATTCGTGCCACCATATGCTACCAATATGATCTTAATCATTCATCTTAACCCACTAGTATTAGCATTATCATGACATTTTTAGCGTTATCAATGTGGGAAACCCAATGCCATAAACAACTACAATTTGGGAATGGTCTATACCACCCACAAAATTGTGATTTTGGGGAAGTTTATGGCATTGAGTTTGCCACATCACTATCTTTTGATCAGCCATGGTAATTAATGCCAATTGACTGATGATTCTAAGACCCCTCCATGAACCCACTTGTATTGGCGTCATCAACCAATATTTCCATATTGTTATTACATTGATTGAGTTTGATCAGCCATGGTAATGCCAATTCTAGGTTAATCTTAGATGGAGACTTTAATCCTAACTAGTCTTTCAGTATCAATGGGAATATCTACCAACCAGCAAAGAATTTTAGTCATTTTTTGCAGGCTATCTAAGATTGGTAATGTTAACCTACATTTACATAGATGAACACCAACCATTGTCTATCATTTTCCCAGGAAAACGCACGGATTTTCAGATTGGCAACGAATCGACTCAATGGTATCCCATTCATCGGTCCTGCAGGCACAGCACGGTGCTGCCAGAGGACTGCACTGCTCAGATCGACGTGCAGGCGCTTCGCGAGAAGGGCCGTAAAATGATTTTGAGCATGGGGAAGCCATAGGAAAACGGAGGTTTATAGCTGGGAAAACCATAGGAAAACCATAGGAAAACCATAGGAAAATGGAGGTTTACCCTCTGCTAAATTAACATACCCTCTGGTTATGACTAACGTAGCCATGGTATAGATGGCCCATAGAAAGATGGTTTACCGTTCTTAAAAATGGTGGATCTTTCCATGGCCATGTTAGTCATAACCGGATGGTAGACCCTGAAAATTACCAATTTATAAAGTGGAAACTAATCTTCCAACCCCTGTTTGGCAGGGTCTATGTTAATTTTCTGGAGGGTAAAGGATATGAAAAGGATTTTTTTAGGTGGATGTCAGTGGACTTTCCCGTGGAATCACATTCACATCAACCGTTTCGTAGGGATATCACCCTCTGGTAATCTAACATAGCCATTGAGAATGACCATGTTCAGTAGGTACAATCTAACTTTTTTTCTCGTTTTCCATGGACATTTTTAAATCACCAGAGGGTGCAGCATGAATAGAATAGATGGACATTTGATGAATCTATGTCTACTATATCCCATAATTTAATTATGATATTATCACATGACATAATATCACCATATATCACCATTATCTATATCTATATCTACTATATCCCATATCACCATAACATACCCTTTGGTAATTTAACATAGCCATGGAAAATCACCATTTCTAATAGATAAACCATCTATAAATGGGCCATTTTCCATAGCTATGTTAGTTTGCCAGAGGGTATCTCCATGATATTCCCATTGAACCGGCTGGCCGCCGGTTGGTCGAAAAAGGACGGCAGTGGCACACTTCGACGATCCTCCTTTGAGGCTGGCGGCCACTGAATAGTTGCCGTGAACTTCCAAGGGATCCTTTGGGAATGAGACACAGATATAGGAAAACCATGGGAAAATGGAGGTTTTAATGGGAAAACCATAGGAAAACCATAGGAAAACCATAGGAAAACCATAGGAAAATGGAGGTTTACCCAACCTGGTTATGTCAACAGTTTGCGAACTGGAAAATGGTCATTTACAGTTGATTTACCCAAGCTACAAAATGGTGATTTTCCATAGGTATGTAACAGTTTACCAGGAGTATGTTATTAAACCGATTCAACTATGACAACTACGGAAATCAACTACAGTGATAATCATTGGATTGGTTTTCACGGGAAAATTGACACCGGAAACCATTTTTTTTTACCATGAAGCCATGAAGATCATGGGGCGGATTCCGGTTTCAATGTTGAAACCAATCCTATGGAAAAAACATTCATGACAACTATGGAACATGACTGTAGTGATTTTATGGAAATATATATATATATATAATATGGACAAGATTCTTTTTGGGGATAGTTTATAACATTCATTTTTGGTAATTACCCTCTGGTTATGACTAACATAGCCATGGTATAGATGGCCCATTTATAGATGATTTTCCCATGAATACCTCCATTTATAAGGGATTTTCCATGGCTATGTTAAATAACCAGATGGTATATATATATATGCCATGGAAAATTATCACCACTATGGAAATGTCACCATTATGAACTATGGAAAATCACCACGCATAGGACAGCTATGGAAAATAACGATGGAATTGTATATAAGTATGGACATGTATAATGTATATAAATTAACTAGAAATGCATATAACTATGACAAGTATGGAAAATAACTATGGAACTGTATATGACTACTTATGGATATGTATATAACTATGACAACTATGGAAAATAACTATGATAAATGGTATGCCCACTGATTAATGTGGACAATATTTTCCTTTTTTTCTGGTTACCTGGTTTGGAACATTTTTTATTTTTCCATATATTGGGAATAATAATCGCAACTGACTAATATTTTTCAGAGGGGTTGAAACCACCAACCAGTTTGGGTTTTGGGTGTACCTTAACATATCCAAGACTTGAAACAGCAAACAAATAGCAGAGATGCCGCCCAGAATATTTCGAAGAACAAACAAAAAACAACACATCAAATGATTTTTCTTTTTTTTAAATATATTAATTGGTTTAAAAGTTCCAAACGCTTAGATATTTGAGGCATACCCATAGGATCCATGTATGCTATATATGGTAACATTTACCATCAATATACCCCCTTTATGTTAGCATATATACCAGCACCATGGATCCTATGGAAAATTACCGTTTTTAATGGGAAAATCCACTTTTAATGGCCATTTTCAATAGCTTTTTGTATGTTTACCAGAGGGTATCAGTGACACATATTTCTACCTTTTTTCGCTTTTTCTTCCCCAGGTCACCGGTGCCGGACATCATTTCCGGCTCCACGGCAATGATGAGGTGCACTGGACATGACTGCATCGTTTTTACAAGTCGGGATGGTTTTAGATGGTAAAGTTTATGCGGTTGAATAACGGGATATTTCACGGGATAATATGGTTTTATATGGTTTATTTAAGGTTAATATATGGTTTTATATGGTTTTATATGGTTTTATATGGTTTTATATGGTTTTATGCGGATAATCATGGAACAACCATGGGATAGAAAAAAACGGGATATTAATGGATTTAGCCTCCAGTGTCATCAGCTCCGTGGCTGGCAATGGGACATCCCCAAAGTGAATGGAGGTTTCGTTCGCTGGGAAAATCGAACGAAAAAAGGGGAATTTTCCGGCACGCCATGATGGGAAAATTTACAGGAAAGCCCTATATTTGATGGTAAAAACCATGGTTTCCTGTAGATTTTCCCTTAAACCAATCCAGTGATAAATGAGAATAACAATAAAAATTGGGAATCCCCCGATGATGAACTGAGGATTTTAACGATTTCCCCTCGGAAGCATACTGATGGGTTTTTCAGCGATTTTCTATCTGGGATTTCTCAGTGGATAGATGTCAACATGGCCCCCAAAATCCACCTGCTGTGGCTGGGCCAGGTCAGATGCTGTTTGCACTTCCCTGGGGGCTTTTCCTTCCAAGACACCGGAAGTACCACTGTGGCTCGGGTTTGGACATGGATGGCTGGGTGGATGTCATGACAACTATTGGTCATGGGATAATCATGAGACAATGGTGGGAGGCAATGGGATACCGTACGGATATAATCGGGATATGGATCATGTTGGATGGTTTTTAAATGGCGATGTTCCAGTACCCTCTGCTAATTCAACCCGGGAATCACCGCTTTCTATAGATAAATCATCTTGAAATGGGCAATTTTCCATAGTTATGTAACAGATTACGAGATGGATTTGTGAAAATTGCCCTAACCTTGCGCCCGAACCACTGAGTGAACCTTGGCTGCGTAGTCTGGTGATTTTATGAGTTGCCGGATAGGTACGTAACTAGGCTACCAAGCAGTAAAAATGATGCTGGCTATCTAAGATCAGCATAGATCAGCTATGTTTCATGCGGAGATGTCTAACCACCCATCATAGATAAGTCCAACCAACAAAATCCTGATTCCTTCTAATCAACATCAATTATCTGGGATCCGAGTTTTGAACTTTCAACTTGACAGCAATTTGGGTCAAAAACAACGCCGCAAACTGCCCGCAATAGCGCTGTGTCATCAGCTCCTTTGAAGACACTGATGAAACTCGGTGAAGATACGACCGGTGGTGTGACAAAGATCCATTGAGAACATTAAATATATAATGATATAATTATATACATATACATACACACACGCATATATAAACATATATATTTTCTGCATATGTGTGTGTATATATGTATATGTATGTATATATATATATATATGTGTGTGTATATATATATACACATATGTATCATCTCATGGTGACTTTCAGCAACAAATATGGTGATTTTACCTGATTTAATGTGATTTAACCAACAAAAATGATGATTTAACCAACATAAATCTGATTTGACCAACAAACTTAAAACATGGATCCCAACAGATTTTAAAACGGAACCCATCAATGAGATACAGTTGTTTGTTTGGTTTAACGGGCCAAACTTCCACTAGTACAGTGATCCAACTGGGACCACATGATGTAAATCTTCCGTGAAGAATGCAGTGATGGGTTGTTTGGGTGAAGCCGGCCAAAATGACCTGCACACTGGTGCCCCGCAATGGGTGGTTTGTTGGTTTACAAACCCATCTAACTATAGATCTATAGTGATTTCATCAAAACGAACTCAAAGCTTATGTGTTCTAAAGCTAAATCAGCTATAGCAACTATGAATCCCCATTTCTGTTGATTAAATCCCGGTTTTGTTTGCTAGATCCCCACGTTTGTTGGCCTAGTTGTCAACTATGGTCGTCAACGATTTACCCCCTGGTTCTTTAACATTATTTAACATAGCTATGGAGAATCCAACGTGAATTTCTATGACGTTTCCAGCTATAAACCTCCATTTAGTTCGGGGATTTCCCAGCCAGCCACGTTTGATGAGACCGTTTTGGGTAAATCCATTACTATAATCATGATATGTCTATTATCATCCCATCTCATTATCCCAATAGAAAACCCTGTGTTTTTGAGCCAGAACCAAAGAAAGCGAACAACCTCCATTTTTTTGTATGGCCATCCAGCCACTAAGTCACTTTTTGTGATACTAAGTGCCGGCTCTCATGAAACATCATTAAACCAAATATCCTCCATTCAACCACCATTCAACCACCATTAAACCACCATTCAACCACCATTCAACCACCATTCAACCACCATTAAACCACCATAAAACCACCATTCAACCACCATTAAACCAGCTATTCACCTGCCATTCAACCACCATAAAAAAAACCAGCTGAGGATTGCGACACTGCTGATCTCTTTCTTGGCTTTGAGCCATGCTCAAACTCACACTCACACCGAGGCTGAGGCGAAGTTCGCGGGAAGGAAATCCAACGGAAGATCCAGCGGGGAATTTTATTGAGATGATCCATGATTAAAATAGGTGGTAATGATGGTTATTAATGGTGGTTAATGGTGGTTAATGGTTATTAATGGTGGTTAATGGTGGTTAATGGTTATTAATGGTTATTAATGGTGGTTAATGGTGGTTAATGGTGGTTAATGGTGGTTAATGGTGGTTAATGGTGGTTAATGGAAAATCCAGTTACCCGGCCTGGTAAACTCACAGTTTGCGAACTGGAAAATGCTCCATTTATAGGGGATAAACAAAACATGATTTACCGAACTCAAAAATGGTGATTTTCCCATAGCTACGTTAAATAACCAAACGGTATGTATATTTATGTATAATGACCTCAATCTGACGTCACCGGAATGATGATTTTTTTAGTGCGTTTTTTTTTCTTTGGGGGCATCCTCCATTGGACGTATGATAACAGCCATGTATTCAGATTGTTCAGATGAAATGCACCAGATTTATGAGGATGCTTGATATTTTTGATATTTTTGATATTTTTGATATGCACCAGATTTATGAGGATCATAAATGGCTACATTTTTGATGAAATAATAAAAAAAAAAACAGATTCGGGTGGGGTATTCCCTGCCGGACACTTCCCACCGAAATCGGAGGGATCGGATCGACGAAGGGCCAGCAATATGACACCATATGACACCCCCAAAAGGGGGGCGGAATGGTCATACCCTCTGGTGAACATACAAAAAGCAATGGAAAATGGCCATTGAAATAGTGGATTTTCCTATTAAAAATGGTGATTTTCCATTGCTATGTTAGTTCACCAGAGGGTAAATGTCATAAATGTTTGTTCCAGCCATAGTTTTCCATAGTTTTCCAAAGTTTTCCATAGTTTTCCAAAGTTTTCCATAGTTTTCCAAAAAGCCAAAAAACAAAAATCAGCCGCGTAGATCCACCGATTCCAAGAATTCAATGGTGGAAATTGATGGGTCGGCGGTGTTTTCACTCACCAGGTACTGGCAAATGCGGCCGCGTCAGTGGACAAGTTCCCGGGGGGATGGATTGGCGATTTTTCCACCAGGAATATACCATATCTGGTGGTTTGGAACATATTTTATGACTTTCCCATCATATTGAGAATGTCATCATCCCAACTGACTTTCGCTCGCTCCATCATTTGTCAGAGGGGTTAGTGGCCCAACCGCCAGCCATAATTAACCACTATTAACCACTATTAACCACTATTAACCACTATTAACCATCATTAACCACTATTAACCACTATTAACCACTATTAACCATCATTAACCACTATTAACCATCATTAACCACTATTAACCATCATTAACCATCATTAACCATCATTAACCATCATTAACCAATGAGTTTGTTTTGGAACGACTTTTTGATTCCGGTAACATCGAGGTGCTGTGATGGAGGCTTTTGGAGAGAACTTCCAGCCATAGTCCCTGCAGGGGATGGTAGTTATAGACCCTGAGATATGATAGTAGCCGTTCTACACGACCTAAAAACAAGGGGCAGGTTCCGTAGACTAAAAACAAAGTTGTGTAGAACTGGCTAAACTTGAAAAAGCTCTGATATCCGATACAGGAAATCCCCAAAAAAAACTTCTGGTAAACTGTTACATAACGAACTGGAAAGATCCACCATTTTGTAGCTGGGAAAATCCACGAACTTTCGACTGGGTCATTTGGGAGCTACATTCTCCAAGGTGGTGCCGCTGGCCCATACTTAGCTAAGTTGGTTTATGAGTCCAATAACTAGGGTTTATGGATTATATATAGATATATATATATATAGATATAGATATAGATAGATAGATAGATATAGATAGATATCTATATTTACTATGGTTTATAAACCAACTTAAACTATCTCGTAACTGGGGGGGCACCACCTTGTCCAAGCATTCACCACCTTGCAGCGGTGGAGCAATCGCCGATGAAATTCCGCTGGCTTTCTGTTAGTGGGGTATATTTGCAGACACTACATATGTTAAAAAAACGCAAAAACAAGTAAAGAAACATGTAATAATTGGTGATTGAGTAATAATATATATATATATAACTACAATTTCAATTTTCAATTTCGCAGCTGTTGAAGGTCAGTGCCTCGTGCTGACATGCTAACTGTACAGGTTGAGATGCCTCACTTGGGCTGATAGTCAGGCAAAAACTGGTCCGCAACATTGCATAAAATAATATATGGCATACCATATGTTGATGATGTCATGTACTTTTCAACATATTTCAAAAAATAGATGCAATTACACATGATCGTAAGATGCAATGCATGACATGGCTTTGACTTGCTTTGACCAAAACTGGAGGATGCCGGGGCACCTATTGAAACATATACACACACATATATATATTTACCCATATATATCTTGGAAACCCACGGCAAGCCATGAAATCCCAGGTACTGCTCCACGGAGCTGTCGGAACTGGACCGGGCCGCGGCCATCGACGATTTGAAGGCCGCGGCTGGTCGGGGGGGGAACATAATATCTATATATATATATATATGTATGTATATATTAAGATGGGCATTGTAGGCCTGTGGAGCCTTTTTCTGAAAGGGATGTTGAAAACAACGCAGAACTCAAAAAACATAAAAAAAACGATGGTTTTTGAGTTTCACTGAAAACGCAAAACTCATAGTTTTGATAGATATCGCGTTTTTAGTGAAACTCAGAAACCTTAAAAAACACTACTTTTCGCGTTTTCATGAAAAGTGGGAAAACGACACTGTTTCATGTACTTTCAGATGGTCAACCAGAGGAAAATTCATGTGACAGATGATTTTGCTGGGTCATCGCAGAAAGTACCTATCTCTTTTGGCTCTATTTGACCCTATTAAACATGCCAAAACAGGTTTTTCCACGTGCAATTTTATAATTCTCCTCAGTGGCATCACGTGGCGTTATTTTGCGTTACCAGGAATGCTATATTCTGCGGGCTTGTCAAATATAAGGTGTTTTTCCAAATCCTTTGCGACACTACGTAGACTATGTAGCGCTACTTGAAATGCTGCAAATTACCTGATTCACTTTAATTATTATGGTTTTTTATTAAATCATTTTTGGCACTAAGTGGTCCGATCAGAAACGCATAAAAACGCATTCTTTGCCTTATTGTAAAAAAATGGTTCCGCAAAAACCTCCGTGAGGCTTTGTGACGCAATGAGAAAGGCTGCAAGGCAATGTTGTTGGATTTTGCTGGTTTTCTACCTGGGCAATTTTAAGGTGCAATCAAAAGCAGTGAAAGATGCGTGCCTTCAGACTCCTCAGAAACTATTGGACACGTTGGAATCGCTTCTATAGGCACTATGCCATGCCAAAAGGCTGAAAAAAGGTAAAATTTGGAAAATGCGCAGTCTTTCAAAATTGGCTGTGGGCACTATGGGCGCTATGGGCGTCATGCCAAAAGGTTCAAAAAAGGTGAAATTTGGAAAATTCACAGTTTTCCAAAAATGGATGTGGGCACTATGGGCGCTATGGGCACTATGCCAAAAGGTTGAAAAAAGTTGGAATTTGGAAAAAACACGGTTTTCCAAAATTGGCTGTGGGCACTATGGGCGCTATCGGCGCTATGCCAAAAGGTTCAAAAAAGGTGAAATTTGGAAAATTTCCATTTTTTCAAAATTGGCTGTGGGCACTATGGGCGCTATCGGCGCTATGCCAAAAGGCTGAAAAAAGGTAAAATTTGGAAAATGCGCAGTCTTTCAAAATTGGCTGTGGGCACTATGGGCGCTATGGGCGTCATGCCAAAAGGTTCAAAAAAGGTGAAATTTGGAAAATGTCCAGTTTTTCAAAATTGGCTGTGGGCACTATGGGCGCTATGGGCGTAATGCCAAACGGTTCAAAAAAGGTGAAATTTGGAAAATTTCCAGTTTTTCAAAATTGGCTGTGGGCACTATGGGCGCTATGGGCGTGATGCCAAACGGTTCAAAAAAGGTGAAATTTGGAAAATTTTCAGTTTTTCAAAATTGGCTGTGGGCACTATGGGCGCTATGGGCGTGATGCCAAACGGTTCAAAAAAGGTGAAATTTGGAAAATTTTCAGTTTTTCAAAATTGGCTGTGGGCACTATGGGCGCTATGGGCGTGATGCCAAACGGTTCAAAAAAGGTGAAATTTGGAAAATTTTCAGTTTTTCAAAATTGGCTGTGGGCACTATGGGCGCTATGGGCGTGATGCCAAACGGTTCAAAAAAGGTGAAATTTGGAAAATTTTCAGTTTTTCAAAATTGGCTGTGGGCACTATGGGCGCTATGGGCGTGATGCCAAACGGTTCAAAAAAGGTGAAATTTGGAAAATTTTCAGTTTTTCAAAATTGGCTGTGGGCACTATGGGCGCTATGGGCGTGATGCCAAACGGTTCAAAAAAGGTGAAATTTGGAAAATTTTCAGTTTTTCAAAATTGGCTGTGGGCACTATGGGCGCTATGGGCGTAATGCCAAACGGTTCAAAAAAGGTGAAATTTGGAAAATTTCCAGTTTTCCAAAAATGGCTGTGGGCACTATGGGCGCTCCAAAATTGGCTGTGGGCACTATGCGTACTATGTGCACATGTAGATATTGATATTCTTGACATTTTAGGCTGTGTTTATGGCAGAAGGTGTCCGCGGAAGAGCAGGGAAAGTGGAAATCTGTATCTCCAAAGTTAATCCTCTTCTCCGACGAAATTGGTGCTGCATATTTCGATTGACAAATCGGCACCAAAGACTCTACATGCGTTGTTGAAATCACTGCTGCAAACTTCGCTGCCTTTTTGTGTTTCGACTTGCCCAACAAATTCTTGATTTTTTGCAAGCAAGTGTTTCCAATTCAATTCATGTGGATACAGCTAGATTTCCGCACAAAACAAATTCCGGTGTTCTTTGCATGTTGGTACCATAGTCTGGAATTGCTGCTTTTCAGCCTTATATTCTCCCATGTCTTTGGTTCACTGTTGTTGCCGGGCATCGCTGCCGGGAGGAGATAGGTACAGTTTTTGATGTTTTCATGATTTTGCAAAAACCATTGTTTTTTCAACTTTTTGTGTTTCATTGATTTTGCAAAAACCATCGTTTTTATCACTTTTGTCGTTTCATCAATTTTGCAAAATCATAGTTTTTTGTAGGTTTTCTCGTTTCTGGCTGTTCCAGTGCAACTTTCAGACACAGGCCGGAACGTTCAACTTAATGTATATATATATGTATATGTATTGTATGTATGATCAGCCATTTTCAGACAGTAAGGAATCATGATGAAATCTGGGTAAATTATAACGACCTCACTGTTCTCCCTCACTGGAAATCATGGTTAGTAAGGGAAATCATCCTCAAATGGCCTTAATTCAGGTTAGTGAAATATTATAATTTACCCATATATATATATTTATTGTATGTATATAAATGTCAATTAAAGATAGATAGATAGATTAGATTAGATTAGGTTAGGTTAGGTTTGGTTAGGTTAGGTTAGGTTAGATAGACAGACAGATAGATAGATAATTAGATATACCCACTCTAATGTACCATAGTGTGGGCCACCGAAAAATAAACAACTAGCATTTGCAGATGGTTCACATCCCAGCCACACAAATAGTGATTTTGGGGATGGTGTATGAAATTGGGTTTACCAGATTAGTGGGAAAATGAGAACTTCATCAACTTGTTTTTTTGTTGTACCCTTTGGTTATTTAACATAGCCATGGAAAATAATCACTTTTAGTAGGTACATCATCTATAAATGGGTCATTTTCCATAGCTATTTTAAATAACCAGAGGGTAAAATGTTGTAACACTAACCAATCGATATTTGGGATATTTTTGCAATTCATATCAATGGAAACTGGGTTGCTCCAAGCCAGTAAAGGAATATACCCCAGTTTCAAGCCCGTTGTATCTGGCATGTTGGGAGCAACCCGGTATTTATGAGCTTTTTTCGCCACTTCCCTGTTTTTTTAGTGTAAAACATTGTAAAACAACAAACTTTATCAAACTTTGAAACGCATCCCTCTTTTGAAACGCCTTTTTTGCCGCCAACAAAAATAAACAACCTGGTTGGTGGCTCCTTTTCACCACCTGAAACACCCTGGTTGGTGTTTGATGCTCATCCCCAAAGACTATCTCGGAACTGCATCTCTGCGTGTGATGTAATTAGCTGATGGATGATACCCTCCGGTAATTTAACATAGCTATAGTCGATTTCCCATGATTTTCCCATTAAACATGGTGATTTTCAATACCCAACAAACAAGTCCTCAAGGGGTCCTCCAAGCTGACAGCAATTTCTGGTGAACGTCCTTTCCAATTTTTTTCCGATCATTTTTCCTTCCCAGAAGTTTCGGAGAAACAGTTTACAGGAAAACATAAGAAACCCCATATTTTATTTGGAGAAATAGACCATGCTTCTCTCGTCAGACTGACTTCCCAAAAACGGATCCAATGCTTGAAGGTTCCCGTTTTTTGCCTGTAGAATCGCAATGGGTTAAAATCCACATTGTTATGGTTCTAGTGATGTTTATGGAGCGCCCCAAACTAACTTAGCTACAGCAAATGGCGCCATTTTGATCATTTAACTGTTAAATATAGTGATTTCAGCTCGCAAACTCAAATTACCATATTGAAAACAGAGAATATTATATTTTGAAAAACATATCCATTGTATATATCTAATAATGATATGTAAATTTCCAAATTGCCAAGAGGATCGCCATCTTCGTTTCAGGTGGGCGCTGGAGAAGATAATTTCATCTACACAGCAATCATCGAAGCAGGCGCGGCTGTGATGACGATTTCTGGATGGGATGCTCTGATGGAAATGGAGTAACAAAGGTTGCAACTTAAGTAAAAATCTAACTTTTCTTTGGATGGGGATGTATCAGTTATTGACAAGCAAGTCAAGTTATAAGATCAAGTAACTTAGTTCAACTGAGGTTGCATGATTATATAAACCAACTAGTAATAAGTTGTTAGGAATCCACTGAACATTGAGCGTAAATAAATTACCCTTTGGTTATTTAACAGTTTGCCATGGCATAGATGGCCCATTTACAGATGGTGTACCTATTAAACATGGTGATTTTCCATGGCAAACTGTTAAATAACCAGATGGTAAACATAATTAAACATATTCTTACCATGTGAAGGAACATAGCCACCGGAGAAAAGTTCAGAATGGCTCCACCTCTAAGATCTTGGAATCTGAGTGGACCAGCACTGGAGGCTATGCAAGACAAGAGGGTCAAACTCCCAAAGAGCTTGGTACGACCCTGTCCTTTGGCCGCGGGAGAGGAAGTGAAGACGGGGCGAATTGCTGGTGTGTCCGTGTCCCCACTTTTTTGATCATGAACATAGAAGGGTTAGGTATGTTCTCCACAAAACAGTTATGCTAAGTGTAAGTCATGGCATAGGCAAATGGATGCAAATGGCAAATGGCATGCCAAATCACTGATAGTCACTGGTTTTCACTTTTCAGTTGCCACGGGCAGCAGACATCGCAGGATGTTTTTTGGCGTTTCTCCATGGGTCACTAGGCCACCACCACACTTTGGGTGGTGTTGTCGAATCGTGCGATGCAGTATCCCTGCTTGTTGGGTTAAATCCTCATTTTGATTTCATGTCTTTAAAGTAATCCTCATTTATTGCCGATCGAACCCCCAATTTTTCACCCCTGTTTGTTTGTTTAATACTATTGTTGGTAATCAAAGAGGATAAGTAGCAACATTTTGGTTGCTTACAATCGTACTTGGGTTCAGTTGAGGTTATGGGAATAAACATGGTAATACACTTGTAAGTTGGGAGACACCAAACAAATTTTGACCATGTACATATGAGAATATAGCATACTATCATAGGGTTGTAAACAATCAACATGTTGGGTTGACGGGGGGGGTTAGCCCCGCTTCCAATTGTTTTGGTTCGTCTGTCTGTCAAAGGCAAAGTGCATATCATCAAAAATTAGTGTTTCGCTGTGGCGAAATGGCAGTTTTCAAACATGCTTATGATGTGTCATTGACTTGAGTTCTGCTTAGCAGTGTCAACATAACTTTCATTTTTTCAAAAAAATGGATGTTGGGAGCAACCCTTACAGGGGTTTGTTGCCGCGATACATTTGCATTTTGAGCTCTTTTTTTCATTGATGTGTCAAAGGCAAAGTCACATGATCAAAAAGGAGTGTTTCGCCGTGGCGAAATGACAATTTTCAAAGATGGTTATGTTGTGTCATTGACTTTTACAGGGGTTTGTTGCGGCGACACATTTGCATGTTGAGCCCTTTTTTTCACTTGTCTTCCATCCACGAGACATCTTCAAAACATTTCACATGACTGACTTTGTCAGTCATGTGGGCAATGAATTGAGCGAACGCCATCATAGTCGCTTCCAGGCCTAAGTTCTTGTGAATGTAAAGTGCTGACAAACCATCCACGTGTGCAGTTTTCAATGAGAGGCCGCCAAGCTTATTGTTTCGTCTCAGCTGCTGTTTCAGCAGAGCTGTGTGAGATTCTGCGACCTGGTCTCCTCCGACCATGGTTACTTTATGCCGGCCAGTTTGAGCTGCTTTGCAGCCAATGGCTTTCAAGGCTGTTGTGGAAACCTTACTCTTTTTGAGGGACTGTACAGGTGTGTATTCTGACAAGCTATGTCTAGCAGTGACTGCTTCCAAGTTCATTTTTTTTCTAGCTCCCTTCAATCCTTTGGAGGCATCGGAGCCCAGGATGTGTTTGCTGGGGTTCACTTTGTGTTGCAAGAGCGGCACAACTTCGTCTAAAGTCTCTGGCGGGCCAGGAGCAGATGTAGCCGTGAAGCGGTCAGGCAAAGGATAGAAAGCGCTTTGTTTGTTTTTTCTGCTGACAGCCACTAGAAACCGACCACCATGCACTGCCACTTTGGAAGTTGGTTTCTTGGCAACCGTGTTCCCGGCTGGCTTCTTTGTCATTTTTCGTTTCTTTGACCCCACCTTGTTTTTTCTGGTTGCCGTACGACACGAATCTACCTCCAGGATTCCGGCGTCAAAGGTCATGGATTTGTTTTTCTGAAACTCAGCCCAACCTGTCACCATGCGAGCTTGCTTGTAAATGGAATCGACATAGTCATGGGATCGCCCAACAATGTGCGCAGCTGCATCTTGAGGAATCTTAGCACTGACACAATAAACCGTACGTACGAAGCCTTGCATGTCTGGTTCATGTCCACCTCTCAGTCGGTTGATGAAGGGTGTGTAGCCAAATTTCCAATTGACACCTACAGGCAAGAACGGCCACAACTGAAAAACGCACAAGTCGAAGACTAGGTGAACATGCGTATATCATTTGCGATGGATCCAAAAAAATGAAACCATACCAAGATGCGAGGTCGCAGTGCTGGACAAGAACGGTTCGAACAACGCAGTAAGGCAGGATCTTGTTGAAGCTGGTTCAAGGATGCTTGACATCTCCAGCACTGACGTCCCCACTGCACCCCGAAGAAACCTTTGGCTTCCAGGTATTTTTTGCACCGCATTTCAGACCACAAGGCTAAGGATGCAAAGTCAATCTGCTTGAGACCTCGCAAAGCACGGTACTTTTTGAATTTCCCACGGATTCCGGGAGAATAGCTGAGACCCTTCTTGTGAAATTCTCTGTTGACACCAGAACTCGTAGTCGAAAGCGGCTCAATGGGCTGCCCAGATTCCAGCAAATTTTGCAACATCATTTCACATTGAAAGTCCCAAGGTTCAGCCAACTCTGAGTCAGGAAAGCTCTGCGGCATTGTTCCACGTAGCCGCTTCTGCAACCATTCACCTTGTTGAAGAACTTTCACTGGCAGAGGCCTATGTTCTTTCACATAACGAAACCAAATTTCCTTGAGAACCGACAAACCCTGGCGAAGGCTCGTCCAATGATACACTCGTTCCACTGCAGCAAAGGTGGTCTCAGCTCCAGCATCCCCATGCCATTTCAACGCTAAGATGTAGTGAACATCCCACAGTTCTTCCGTGCTCAAAAAGGACCAAAGAACACAGACAGGTTGAAACTTTTCATGAGCTGCGCGGAGGAGAATTAACAATGTAACACCATACAGAAGCGGATCCATGGAAACAGAGCCCAGCAGCGAGCTACACAAGCAAAGCTGTGCTAGACAAGCATGACATTCCCATGATATTCGCGTTAAACCCTTTCTTGCGTTTGAACCATGTAACTACGAACTACTTTTGGAAACTTATATGTCTAAGCAAACTTGACGAACTCTCACGCAACCAAGAACTCCAACCAGCCCTGACACACCAATGCAGCCCAGCCCCAACATCTGAGATGCGTACCTGCAGCGCAGGTAGCAGGCAGACATGACCGGTGAAATTTACATAAGCAAATCATCCTGACAAGTATATATTATTCAGTAAATATATAATTATATAATACAGTAAATATATCATACAGTTAACACAGACCCAACCCCCCCAACCCCAAATACGTTCTTCGCGTACCATCAACATCGAAAGCAAGTGCACACACACTGCCCCCAAGACCTTCTGAGCGTAGCAACCCCCCCCAACCCCAGATGATCAGCGTAACATCATCAGCGTAACATGAACGTTAACATCCCACCCCACCCCTCCCCAACCCCAGATGATCAGCGTAACATCATCAGCGTAACATGAACGTTAACATCCCACCCCACCCCTCCCCAACCCCAGATGATCAGCGTAACATCATCAGCGTAACATGAACGTTAACATCCCACCCCCCCCCTCCCCAACCCCAGATGATCAGCGTAACATCATCAGCGTAACATGAACGTTAACATCCCACCCCACCCCTCCCCAACCCCAGATGATCAGCGTAACATCATCAGCGTAACATGAACGTTAACATCCCACCCCACCCCCCCCCAACCCCAGATGATCAGCGTAACATCATCAGCGTAACATGAACGTTAACATCCCACCCCACCCCACCCCAACCCCAGATGATCAGCGTAACATCATCAGCGTAACATGAACGTTAACATCCCACCCCACCCCACCCCAACCCCAGATGATCAGCGTAACATCATCAGCGTAACATGAACGTTAACATCCCACCCCACCCCACCCCAACCCCAGATGATCAGCGTAACATCATCAGCGTAACATGAACGTTAACATCCCACCCCCCCCCACCCCAACCCCAGATGATCAGCGTAACATCATCAGCGTAACATGAACGTTAACATCCCACCCCACCCCACCCCAACCCCAGATGATCAGCGTAACATCATCAGCGTAACATGAACGTTAACATCCCCCCCCACCCCTCCCCAACCCCAGATGATCAGCGTAACATCATCAGCGTAACATGAACGTTAACATCCCACCCCACCCCACCCCAACCCCAGATGATCAGCGTAACATCATCAGCGTAACATGAACGTTGACATCCCACCCCACCCCCCCCAACCCCAAAAGCAACCCAGTAAAAACGGGGCTAACCCCCCCCGTCCAGCCAACATGTTGCTATTTGTTCTATTTACATCTATTTACCCTCTGGTAAACTAACATAACTATGGAAAAACACAATTTTTAATTGGAAAATCCACTATAAATGGGCCATTTTCAATAGCTATGTTTGTTTACCAGAGGGTAATGGGATTGAAGTCTTTTCCTCATGGGCTTGGCACCGCACCCAGGGCTGAAGTGACTGATCCCGGTTTCATCGTCGGCAAGGCCTTCGCGGTTGTGTTTTTTGGCCGGGGGCAAGGGTGGTGACCGGTGGTGGCTGATGTCTTTTGTGGGGGGAAAAGCTTTGTTACGCCATGAAAATGATGGTTTTACCAAGAAAGCACAGGGATTTACCATTTATAGTGGATTTACCCATTAATAATGGCCATTTTCAATAGCTATGTTAAATTACCAGAGGGTTTACTGATTTATAGGTGATAGAATTAGCCGATTGATGTTAGGCCAAGTTTGTTTGCTTCACTATGGTTAACTGTTGGGTTTATGGTAGATATATCGAACTAGTTTTAGGCCAACTAACATCACTGGAGGGGGGCATTTCAGTAAAAAGGTGTCGGGCTGGTAGATACCCCAACGTGTTTTGACAGGTGAGTTGAACATGCTGCTTTCTACACGATTTTCATCGATTTTCACTCCATCTTCACGTTTGCCCATCTTTTCGGCACATGCCTCGAAGCAACAAACGTTTTGGAATCAACTGTCCTCATAGCGGACATGCCTCGAAGGAGAGCTTGGGGCGAAACAGGTTCAAGATGGGTGAGGTAAAAAGATCACGTACCCAGTAGGAACCGTTGACACGAAAAGATCTACACTTGCAGTAATTAGCTACAAAGCTTAAGGAATGGCTGGTTGGTGGTTTGGAACATTTTCCATTTTTCTATATATTGGGAATGTCAATGAATGTCATCATCCCAACTGACGAACTCATTTTTCAGAGGGATAGGTATACCACCAACCATATGGTTTTGAGGATGGTTTCAACAGGTTTCATTCTATCACTAGACTTTTTCCTTTCGTTTGGGATAAGACCCAAGAAATCTCTCGTATCAAATCGACCACCGTATCTCCCAGGTTGGGGGTAACTTTTTGGGGTAATTCCCTCATATGTTTCACCGAGGTTTATTAAGCCGGGGTTGACCTTACCCTTTGAAGGTTGTTAAGGTTGATCATCCTAAGCATGAAGCCTTGGGATTGAAGCAAGCGTGTCAAGCATGGGGGAATGTTATACAACACACGTGGCGTTTATCCACAGATATCCACATGAAGCGTAACTAACCATTGATAACCATTGTTAACTATCAAACTAACCAGTGTTAAGTGTTAACTAACCAGTGTTAACTATCAAAATCACCATTTTTTAGGGAAAATCAACTATAATTTAATGGCCATTTTCAATAGCTATTTTGACATAACCAGAGGGTACCTATCGCCTGCCAACATCCCAGGCTCTCCATCGTCCTCTTCGTGCTGTGGCTCATTTGTTGTTGGTTCGTGTGCTGCCCGTGCTGCCTCAAGTGCTGCTGCAAGTGCTGTCAAAAAAGGAGGACGCCTAACGGTCCCATGGTGGATGGATTGGCAAAAAATCACGTGGATTTATATCACCAGCAGCATTTAACATGGAACCCTCTGGTAAACATACAAAAAACTATGGAAAATCACCATTTTCAATGGGTAAATCCACTATTTCAATGGCCATGTTCAATAGCTATGTAACAAATTTCCAGAGGGTAACATGGAACAAACGTATTGATGGTCAAATTAAAAAAGAACATCATTGTCTAGATTCCATTTACTGATTTTTGTTTTCATTTGATAAATCACCTTCATTTCTGGGTCATTCCCCATTCGTCACAGTTTGGGGCAATATGTCCAGATAGATTACCTGCCTCCCCCATGCTTACTAAGTGGCTTAGTGGTCAAAATCTTGCATGGTTATCAATTTATTGCCAATAAAAGGCACTTTTAGTTGTATAATAATTGTTTTAAGCGGTTAGTACCACTATTATTAGTTTTACTGGCAATACAGTTCTATTCTAATGGCTGTTATTAGCCATTACTAACGTTCAATTCTTATCCACAACTGCACGTGATTAGCAATCATTCATAATGAACCATTATTAACCATTGTTAAGCATCACTAAGCATGATGAATCATCATCAATCATCATCAATCATCATTTGGTTGGTGGTTTGGAACATTAAGTATTTTCCAGATATTGGGAATGTCATCATCCCAACTGACTTTCACTCCATCATTTTTCAGAGGGGTTGGTTGAAACCACCAACCAGATATGGTATTGAATACTATAACTATGGAAAATCACCACCATTTTCTAGCTGGGTAAATCCATTCTCTTTCTATGGATTTTTAATCATCCCAACCAGTCATTAAAATCATGCTAATGGCTAATCATCCCATGATTCATCAACCATTTTCTAGCTGGGTAAATCCTGCTTCACCATGGCTAATTTTTCCAGGACGATTGGTGAGGCTCGCCTTTGTCAGGCGGTGCTGTGGCTGATCTTTATCAGTGCCTTGGCTGTCGCCGGGAGTTTCACGGCGGGATTTCATGGGGATGTCATGGTGAGAAACATCAGGGGATGAGAATGATTACCCTCTGGTAAACATACAAAAAGCTATTGAAAATGCCCATTTATAGTGGATTTACCCATTAAAAATAGTGATTTTCCATAGCTATGTTAGTTTACCAGAGGGTAAGATAAATGAGATGAATCTTGCCGCTGTATGAATTAGTTATTACCAGAGATAAAAAAGAATGAACATCTTATCTCATATAGGGTAATCTAATATAGCTATATGAATTAGTAGTTACCAGAGAGATGTGGCTTTTTGATGATTAGAAAGGGGATGATTATGGTGGATTAATGTGGTTAAAGCAATACCATAAACCATATAAACCATCCCCCAGTCATCACTGTTTGTAAAGGTGATAATGATATAAAGCAACCATGGTAGTATCATTTATCATAAAGATATGAGATTATTTTTGAAGCAACCATGCTATCATTAACAATATATTAATCCATATATAAAGGGGATGAGATGATTTTTTGGGCTGTCAGACGCGATTTCATAGTATAGGGGAATATGAACGGGATATATAAGGATATTAATGGATATATATACCCTTCGGCCAAGTAATCGCCGAAAATGGGCATATAATTATATCTGGTTGGTGGTTTGGAACATTAGGTATTTTTCCAGATATTGGGAATGTCATCATCCCAACTGACAAACTCATATTTTTCAGAGGGGTTGGTTGAAACCACCAACCAGATATGGTATTGAATACTATAACTATGGAAAATCACAATTTTCAATGGGTAAATCCACTATTTCTATGGGTCATTTTCCAAAGCTATTTTGACATAACCAGAGAGTATATATTCCGATGATCTGGTTTTTTCGGGCCCATTGAGGCCAAGTTTATGGTGATTTTACCAACTAAAATCGTGGTACCCTCTGGTGAACTAACATAGCAATGGAAAATCACCATTCTTAATGGGAAAATCCGCTATAAATAGCAATTTTCCATTGCTATGTTAGTTCACCAGAGGGTAGTCCATGGGGAGATATCTACGCGTGACTGGCATGGAAACATGTATACAGGAAAGCTAAATGAGAGGAATTACGTTTTTTTTAGCGTGAATAACCATGTTCATGTAGGCCTCCAATGTTTCCAACCAAACCGTTTGCTGGTTGATGCTGGTTGGTGGTTTGTTTTTTTTGTTTTTATTTTGAGGTTTTTGAGATGAGTAATTATTCCCATTGACTAAGATGGGCCGGGCATTAAAACCACCAATCAGACGGGATAGCCCCAGTTAGGGGTTTTTGGTTTGGCGTTTTACCTCTAGTTTTAGTTGGCTTATCAACCATCTAATGATAGATATATCATATATCTAATATCTACCATTAATATCCATTAACCCTACTTGACTTTTTTTTAAACAATGATAGATATATCTACCATTATATGTTCATTAACATCCATTCACATCCATTAACATCCATTAACATCCATTAACTTAGCTGAGAAACGGGTACACTCACCTACCATCAATGGGATGATTATGGGGTTTTCAGGAAGCCACTAAGTGGGAGCCAGGGAGCCAGCAACAGACCTTTGTTAAGTAGCTTTTTTTTTTTTTGTTGTGCAAAATACACATGCTTAAACTGTGTTTCTGATCACAGTTTAGTTTATTAGCCCCACATGGTCATGGATTCATAGGGAAGATAGCCGGGTTTTGACATGAAAGGGAATAGATTATTGTCATAAGCAGCACCGCATCAAGCGTATGAATTCAATAATCCATAGTTACCTTCCGAGTAATTCCTTGTGTGGGATGCCCCTTGTACAACAAGTAGCCAAAACCAGTAAAATAAAATACCAATAGCAACCCCACTAAATAAGTATAGTTGGAAACCTGGAAATAAATGTGGAAAAAACACATCGGCAAACCCTCCTGGAAACACACACCTCGGCATCTTTTTTGGATTGCTTTAATGGTAGATTACTCACTACCTTATCATGGAAGTTAAAGGTTGCCCCTAAAGGTGCTCGAACAATAGGGGCTTGATGGAGGTTTAATATCCCCATGACTTCACAAGCACCCGATGAAACGGGAATCTGGATGGATTGTAGCCATAGATTTTTAGCTCTATATATATATATACACATATCAATATCGATAATTATACCAGACAAGGTGGTGCCCCCCAGGTAGAAGTTGATTTATGTATCATTAAAAAAAAAACATAAAGCCTAGTTATTGGAGCATGTTCACCAACTTAGCTAACTATGGGACGCCACCTTGTAGAACCCCCATGAAAATTAGTTTTAGATATACTTGTATCTATCAAACAAAGCCAACAGTGAAATGGGAGTTATGTTCAGGTTAGTGAGATATCCTTATCTTTCCAGATATAATTACAGAGGATAATTAATGTATATCCAACAATTGAGGTATCCGTTCATATACGATTATCACAACATTGCTATCTCATTAGTATCCCATATCCAATTTGCATATCTCGAAACATATATATCATCATTGTATACATTGATATCCCATGATATTAAAGTCCCATTATACATCCCATCAATGTCTACATATCATCAATACATCCTACTAACGTCCTATATATATATATATCCAATGTGCCTATCTCGAAATATATCTCATTATATCTCATTATATCCAATAATATATATATATATGTATATATACACCATTATACATATTATACATCCCATTAATGTCCCATATATATATATATATCATCATCATCATCATCATCATCATCATCATCATCATCTAGGTCAATCTTACATGGATACTTTAATCCTAACTAGTCTTTTGGTATCAATGGGAATATCTACGTTCACCAGCAAAGAATTTTATTTTTTGCAGGGTATCTAAGATTGGCAATGTCATCATCATCACCATCATCACGATCTCCACTTTTTTTTTTTGGGCGATCCGCTGATCTCCCCCGGTCTAGGTGTTGGCATCGCCTCATTGGTGCTGGTCTCTTTGACCCTCAGGCGCTTGGAAGATACGGAAAATGCGCCAGTTTTAATGGGAAAACCATGGGAAAACCATGGGAAAACCATGGGAAAACCATGGGAAAATGGAGGTTTACCCAACCTGGTTATGACTAAGAGTTTAGCTATTGAACATGGCCCAGTCGAAATAGTTGATTTACCCATCAAACATGGAGATTTTCCATAGTTTTTTGTATGTTTACCAGAGGGTATGTAAGGATGTTCGATTGTAATAATTGTCCTGTAGGATCTTCATGGATTTACCCTTCGGTAATCATGACCTCATAGCAACGAACGTATTATTCTGCGCTCAGGTTATAAGTTGGTTTTTAACCACCATAAACTATACATATATCATCATATATCTAGCATGAACCTTTTTCTTAGTTAGAAGACCATCTTGTATATACAGATTGTTGTTTGGACATGTTTTGCACCCGGATTCCAATTTATGAAGATGTGTTGGTCATGAGTTTGACTGGACCATCACGTCTTTTTTATCGGACAAGTTAGTGGGGAACAGCTGAATAATATCCTGGTTGCAGAAATTCACCGGTTGCTTGACTAATCCGACATGTGGAACATTGTCGAGTCCAATTTCCTTTCACTTTAATCGGTGAAAAACCCTGACATTGTGCTGGTCAACCCCCATACTACAATCATGTTGAAACAATTGTAGTATTCAATACTAGTAGTATGACCCAACTACAATCATTATACTACAATCATCCAATTCTTCGTAGTCAAGACCCCAACGTGATCACTCAGATCCCACTTAATTGTGAGTTTCTTCGCCAAAACTAGCAATACATTGGCGTGAATCCACCATTTGTAAAGAGCAAATCCACCATTTTTTTTGGGCAAATCCGGGCGTTCCAATTTTTGCTGTTCGGATTCCAATTTTTGCCGCCTTTCTTTAAGGCCCATTTTTGTTGTTTTTTTTTGCCCAAAGCCAGGCAAGGTCCAGGCATTGTCAACCCATTTATCATCATTTATCAGTCAAAATCAAGAAATTCCAGGGGAAGTGATTCGGGTTGCACCCTTTTTCAACCAACCCCAAGATATCTCTGGGCAAGAAATATCTCTGAAATTCATTGAAATTCAGTTACAGGATGGAATTTTTCTGAAAAAATGGATTGATTATTCACCACCTAATGATGGGTTAATGGCGGTTAATAATGGTTAATAATGGTTTAATAGTGGTTTAATAGTGGTTAATAGTGGTTTAATAGTGGTTAATGAGATATACTGGTTGGTGGTTTGGAACATGAATTTTATTTTCCATATATTGGGAATTTCATAATCCCAGCTGACTGTCATGTTTTTCAGAGGGGTAGGTATACCACTAACCAGCTATAATTAACCAATGATTAACCATCATAAACCACTATTAACCATCATTAACCACTATTAACCACTATTAACCATTATTAAATAGTACTATGGATCCAAATACTTCCTGCGAAGGGTTTCAGCTATGCTCCACGAATCTTAGATCTGATTGCCGGGATCTATTGGATCTGGATATATCTGGATGGTGAGTTCATTGCTCACCGTGAAGGTGAACTCGTTATCCCGGTATAAAAACCATCATGTATCACAGATAGAAAACAAACACATCCAAATATCAAAAACCCCATGAATTCCCATGATATGTATAATCACACACACATATATATATAATATTATATAAGTATATGCGTATGCCACATTGTCACATTCATTTTTAGCCTTTGTCTGTGTATATAATACAATATTTTCATCTAATTTGATCATTCTCCCGAGACGCCTGGTGAAAAAGTTCTGGGGTTTTTATGGTAAAATCATCCCAGTGAAATATGATCATTTACCCAGATGAATCCAGTTTATGAACCCATTACCCTCTGGTAATTTAACATAGCTATTGAAAATGACAATTTATAGTGGATTTTCCCATTAAAAATGATGATTTTCCATAGTTATGTTAGTTTACCAGAGGGTAACATCCTTATTTTCCGATGAAAAATGAATGAAAAACTAACCAGTGAAATTCCCCAAAAATTCCCGGGATCTTTTTTAGCGGCTTGAAAAGAGAGATCGAAACAATGTGCTGCAGGGGCTACCAGAACATCAACGAGGGCTTCTCCGGCACCTTCTGCTCGGCCGCCGAGTTGGTCCAGGACTCTGACAATCCATGGGATTTTTTTGAGAAGAATGGTGGTGAAACGCCAAGGAAAATCGGAAAGATATGGAAAGATGCAAAGCTGGTTGGTGGTTTCAAAGATGAATCTGATTTTCCATTTAATTATTTCCATTTTATATATACTATATATATATATATATGGGATGTTCCCATTGACTTTAACTCCATCATGTTTCCAGATGGTTTTTAAACCACCAACCAGGTTTACATGTGGTTTTACGCATTCGGAAAAATTGAGGGATTGAAGCAGTGGAGAAATAAATCGCTGGCGATTTCAGCGACAAAAATTTCTCGGGAAGAAAAACACATTCATTCAATGCTGGAAACCATGGGATACCCTTTGGTAAACATACACATAACTATGGAAAATCACCATTTTCAATGGGAAAACTCACTGTTTCTATGGCCATTTTCAATAGCTAACTGTTGACATAACCAGAGGCTATCATGGGTTTATGCATGGGTTTATGTAATACGGTGGATATTTCAGTGTAAACCTGGACGAACCCACTATAATAGAAGAATCTCCAGGGAATAGTCAGTTTTTTTCCTATTAATTATTGTTGGGTGGTGAACCAAAGCATATCCACAAAGGGGATTTTTTTTGAGCCTAGACATGTCCGGAATATTTTAGGTTTACTAGGATTGTTAGCGAAAATTTGGGGGTAGGCCAACTGGTGAAGGGCGGTTTGAGGCTTGAGTGTATTTTATTTTTTGCCCTAAATGGATCTAAATGGGTTTTGATTGGGGGAGTTTGATGCCCATCTTGAAAACGTGAATTAATATGAATTAATCACATTTAAGATTCACCATGTAACATTTGAGCAACGAAATATGTGCAAAGGACGGTTCAGCCAAAAAGTTGCCGTATTCACCAAGAACAGTGATGATTTGACTAAGAACAAGTGTGGGAAACCAAATTGTCATCCAGGTTAGTTGTCATTTTCCATAGGAAAACCAGTGCTTAAGAGGGATATCCTCAATCTTCTAACTTCATCCAAGGATAAGCTTCTTGCTTGACCTCTATCGGGGATTTCCTTTTTCCAAATTAGACGCCTTTCTTGGTGAAACTTGGCAGTTTTAACGCAACTTAATCCTTTCCCATAAACATCAAACATGGGGATGTACATGCTACCCTCTGGTGAACTAACATAGCAATGGAAAATCACCATTTTTAATGGGAAAATCACTATAAATGGCCATTTTCAATTGCTATGTTAGTTCACCAGAGGGTAACCGGCTAAACAGCCATGTTTGTGTTGCTGTGTTCGTATCTAAGAACCATGAAAATCGAAGAATGTTGAGAGCTGTAGCTCCGGGCTTTCCAACAAGGTATATGTCGGGGTTGACGGTGGGCATGTTGGAACCCTGGTCACATAGGGCAGGCGGTTTATGACACCATTTTTGGTTGATCCTTAAAACTCTCCCCATATTTTCCAAGGGAAAATCGACAGGTCACTTGGCTGGTTTTGGCCACCAAATATTAGGGGTGCACTCTGATGGTTCCTACAGGCAGTCTGTTGCCATGATAACCGATGATAGCATTGATCTTCATTTACGGCTTCTATCATTTACCCTCTGGTAATTTAACATAGCTATTGAAATCTATTGAAAATGACCATTTATAGTGGATTTAACCATTGAAAATGGGGATTTTCCATGGTTATGTTAGTTTACCAGAGGGTACGGGGGTCACTGGGGTCAGGGGTAGCTTTAGCGCCGTGTCGGGTCGTGTGGAGTCTCGACTCGACCAGGACAGTATCAGTGGCACCGAAAACTTCGTTGGGATGTTGCCGGCCATCAATCGCCTTGAAGGCTTCGTGGCAAGATTCGGTGGTTTCGGTCACGATTCGTGGTGCCTAGAAAACAATAGGAGGGATGTACATTAATGTATCATAAATCATAAACAATGTATCATGATTTTCTTGGTTAAATCCTTATGAATTGGTCTTCTAGAAAACAATAGGAGGGTCATTCATAAGGGATTTACACTCCGGTAAACATACAAAAAGCTATTGAAGCCATGGCCATAGAAATAGTTGATTTACCCAGCTACATGGTGGATCTTTCCATCGTTTTTGGTATGTTTACCATGTCGGGTAAACATCAAAAAGAAGGGATTCAACCGAGAAATACTGGAGTTGACCAAGCCATCATGGTTTTGTGGAGTGCACGCGTTCGGTCCAGATGGGGAAACATGCAACTATAACATGTCCGGGTATACAGGGTATACATATCTAGTAAGCCAGATAGAAATGCAATTCATCATTAATTTATCATCGATTTTTCATCAATCTATCATCGATTTAATCTATCATCAATTTATTATCAGTTTATCACTTTTTGAACAGGATTTTGATGAATTTTTGACATGTAATGACAACTATAGCTAGTTTTGGGAGTCCGGCCATATTTCTCCAGGCAGTTTTTTTTTTCCTTTATCTCCATTCCAATGGGGTTTCAATCCAAAAGAACTATAAAGTCCAAAACATGATTTCTAGATCATCTCTTAGCATAGATAGGTCTTTTTCCCACTGATTAGAAGCTTCCCTCCATTCAACAACCAGGTCGATTAGAATCAGAATTTTCCAGTCACCGGCGGAGGTGAAACCTGAAAGGACCATTTGCCCCGGCCGCTATGTTAACAAACTGGGATGAGATCCAATGATCAGAGCCCGTCAAAGATCCATGGCACCAACTTTGGTTGGTTCCATCCCAATGATTCATTAGTCCCAATGAAAAAAAACCAAGGATTTTGCGTGCGTTTGATGTTTCCCCACATGATATACATCTATCCAGCCAGATATAAACTGATATAAATATATATAAATACAATATGGTAGCTCATCCCATACCTACATAGAATTATATATATACGTTACATAATTATATAACGCTGTGCAAATTATAACGGCCTCACTGTCCTCCCTCACTGGAATCATGGTTAACAAGAGGAATCATCCCCAAATGGCCCAACATTTCAGGTTAGTGAATTATTATAATGTGCCCAGATAATTTGCCAGCTGGTAACTATTGAATTTCCTATGAAACAGCTGGTAAATGTCATGAGATTATCATGGGATAAACCTTCAAGGAAATAGGCAGTATTTCAATTATTTCAGGTTCGTGAATTATGAAAAAAATGCCTGCATATATACATTGTATATAAATATTATATATAGATAACTATGTGTGTGTATGAAATTGCCCATGGTGCATATGTATGTGTGTGCAAAAAAGGTGTATAACTGATTGGTGCTTTGGAACATGAACTTTATATTTCCCGTCATATTTGGGAATGTCATCATCCCAAGTGACAAACTCCATCATGTTTCAGAAGGGTAGGTATACCACCAACCAGTCATAATTAACCAATGACGAACCATCATTAACCATCATTAACCATTATTAACACATGGTATTGAATACATAGAACCATTAATTAACCAATGAGTATTAACCATTATTAATCACCATTATCATTAACCATCATAAACCACTATTAACCATCATTAACCACTATTAACCACTATTAACCATTATTAAATAGTACTATGGATCCAAATACTATCATTAACCATTATTATCCAATGATGAACCATCATTAACCACTATTGACCACTATTAACCAGTTTTTTAACCATCATTAACCATCATTAACCATCATTAACCATCATTAACCAATGATGAACCATCATTAACCACTATTGACCACTATTAACCAGTTTTTTAACCATCATTAACCATCATTAACCATCATTAACCATCATAAACCAATGATGAACCATCATTAACCATCATTAACCATTATTAACCATCATTAACCATCATTAACCATCATTAACCAATGATGAACCATCATTAACCATCATTAACCATCATTAACCAATGATGAACCATCATTAACCATCATTAACCATCATTAACCATCATTAACCATCATTAACCATCATTAACCATCATTAACCACTATGGTCCAGTTTTTTAACCATCATTAACCATCATTAACCACTATGGTCCAGTTTTTTAACCACCAACCAGATACCCACGATGTCCAACTCTACCAACGACCGCCGAGAAATTTCGCAAGCCTTGGATCCCACCATCCCCAACGGCTTCATGGATCAAGTGGGGGGCATCGTCGGCTCCACCGCCAAGTTGCCTGGCCTGGAAATGGCCGACAGGGGAGTCGCCCGGGGCCCCAAAAACCAGGGGTTTCTGGGAAAAAATGCCATAAAACTCCTGGAGATTCCGTTTATCATAGTTATTTGATGTGATTTTCAATAGTCTATCATAGTAATAATGATAATTATATTTTTTTCATATATATATACGGTTCCTATCATGTGGGCAAATGCCATTTGCAGCATCCCCCAGTCATCACCGTTTTTATAGGTGGTATGGCTAAACCATTCCCAGTCATGGCTGGTTTATGACATTGTTTTACCCACAAATGGTTAGTTTCGAAGAATTTCCAGGCGATGTTCCTGGGGAAAGCATGGCTTTTCATCGGTTTTCCACATCTTTCGAAGTATGTTTAGCCTAGTAAATGGATTTTTTCCTGGGACATGGTGAAGCTGGGGTAAACTGGGGCAGATATCTGCAACACATGGATTTTTCCAATGGTTTTTCCATTGGGGAAAATGATCCGCAGCCGAAAGGTCGCCGGCTCCCCGGGGCGCCGTGAGATCCCAATAGTAATCCATGTCCATTCAATCCCAAATCATCCCAATCCATGAGTAATAATTATTCTATGAAATCCATGAGTAATGTTCTATGAAATCCCGTTAGATCCCATTAGATCCCATGAAACCATCATTTTTCCGAAGCCAAGTGCATCCCCAAACATCTCCTCTATCGGCCGCGAAACGGCCCCAGGATCAACACGGCCTACACCCAGGTGGCTCAGAGCCTGAAGCAGTTGCAAGAAGTGGTGACGTGGCGGAACTGGGGGGAGAGATGTATCGAAATGCAACCATTCCCAAATGGTTAACCTATGGTTAATCTATGGATAATCTATGGTTAATCTATGATTAATCTATGAATAATCTATGGTTAATCTATGGTAAATCTATGGATAATCTATGGTTAATCTATGGTTAATCTATGGATAATCTATGGTTAATCTATGGTTAATCTATGGAAAATCTATGGTTAATCTATGGATAATCTATGGTTAATCTATGGTTAATCTATGGATAATCTATGGTTAATCTATGGATAATCTATGGTTAATCTATGGTTAATCTATGGATAATCTATGGTTAATCTATGGTTAATCTATGGATAATCTATGGTTAATCTATGGATAATCTATGGTTAATCTATGGTTAATCTATGGATAATCTATGGTTAATCTATGGTTAATCTATGGTTCTATGGTCAATCTATGGTTAATCTATGGTTAATCTATGGTTAATCTATGGTTAATCTATGGTTAATCTATGGTTAATCTATGGTTAATCTATGGTTAATCTATGGTTAATCTATGGTTAATCTATGGTTAATCTATGGTTAATCTATGGTTAATCTATGGTTAATCTATGGTTAATCTATGGTTAATCTATGGTTAATCTATGGTTAATCTATGGTTAATCTATGGTTAATCTATGGTTAATGGTTAATCTATGGTTAATCTATGGTTAATCTATGGTTAATCTATGGTTAATCTATGGTTAATCTATGGTTAATCATGGTTACAATATATCCTGGTTGGTGGTTTGGAACATGAATGGATTATTTTCCATTTCATATATGGGATGTCATCCTTCCCATTGACGAACTCATATTTTTCAAGATGGTTGAAACCACCAACCAGTATTGTATTCAGAATTGTCATTAACATGGGCTCAGGATTGGTATTTACTCAGTAATGAAAATCAGTAGCACGAATGTGAGTAAAACAATGTCATTTTTACCAGCCATGACTGGGAATGGTAACCATAACACCTATAAAAATGGTGATGACTGGAGGATGGTTTATGGCATTGTCTTACCCACATTATATGAACTATCAATCCGACAAGCCCCGCTTCTAACCTTCCTGGTTAAATCCTTAGTGATATGATAGGTATTCCTATTTAACCAACTATATTAACTGACTATATATATATATATTTATATTTATAGATACAAATATCTATCATTGGATAATAGCTGACTATATGATCAGCGACGAAGCCCCGGGGCCCTTTTTGTGCGTCGAGGTCTCGCATGCCGAGAATCAGGCGCCCACGGGTGCCCCGGCGGCATCGTTTTCGGCACGAACGCGTGCCGAAAAGAGCTGAAAGCATGGGCTATCCATCATGGAAAATCCATGGAAAATCATGGACAATGAATGGAAAATCATGGAAACATCATGGAAAATCAATTGAAAATCCATGGAAAATCATGGAAAATGAATGGAAAATCATGGAAACATCATGGAAAATCCTTGGAAAATCATGGAAACATCATAAATCCATGGAAAATCATGGACAATGAATGGACAATCATGGAAAATCAATTTAAAATCTGTGGAAAATCATGGAAAATGAATGGAAAATCATGGAAACATCATGGAAAATCCATGGAAAATCATGGAAACATCATGGAAAATCAACGGAACATCCAAGGAAAATCATGGAAAATGAATGGAAAATTATGGAAAAATCATGGAACACCATGGAAAATGTGTGGAAAATCATAGAAAACCATGGAACATCAGCATTATTTATTGAAACCCACCATGATAAAAAATTATAATTTATGGAAAATCACGAAACATCATTATGGTATTATTTCATGTACCGTTAGAATTTCTGGAAAATCATGGGAACTCACCACTATTAATGGGTAAATCACGATTATTAACAGATGAATTTCAATTTTCATGTTCATCATCTATCAATGGGCCACTGAGCACTGTCCATAGCTTAAAAAAAACAGATGGTGATTCTTTTACTATTTGACGTGGAACCTGGGCTGTCCAAAAGATGATTTAGGTGAATGGGGATTGTTGAGAGGATGCAGGCAAAACAAACAGAAGATCTGCGCAGAATTTCCTCGTAGGCTGACCCCATCAGCTGATCTTTCTCGGTGATGTTCCCAGCACCATTGTTCAATGATGAATTCCTCATTTTTGCAATGGGAATTTCAGGATCCTAAAATGGAGGTACTGTACCATATAAGGCCACATTTTGTGGGCATATTCCCTTACTGTACATGGGCCTTATATATATATATATATATATGGTAGGCACCTCCAATTTAGGTTCCTGAAATTCCCATTGATTTTTGTATATTTTTGTTGCTTAGACCTGGCTATTTGGTTACTTGTCAAGCCCTATTTGACTTACCTCCCAGCCAGCTGTTTTGTGATCCTGATGTTGGATGGCGGATGGAGGCTTGGGGGATAGCCTATCGGAATCGTAGAGATATTGAACCTATCTTCGACGGGTTGAGAAGAGAATGATGCCAACGTTACCAACCAGACCTGGGGAGAACCACGGTTTTTTCAAACCCTCTGGTTATTTAACAGTTTGCCATGGAAAGATCCACCATTTCTAATAGGTAAACCATCTATAAATGGGCCATCTATACCATGGCTATGTTAAATAACCAGAGGGTAAATGCATAGATTAATATATACATCACATATATGCATACACGTATATAAATCGATACATTGTCGTTGATCACAATAAGTTTTTCTGTGACCATGAAATGGCTGAATTTCAAGCCCCATCAATTTTAAGGTTAAAAGTATAGGGCGATGGGTGTCACATGATCTGAAACCCCAAGTTCTTTAACATGCTTTAACCCATCCAAACCCGCACCCATCCTGTAACCCACCCACAATTTCCAGGTATGTAGTAATTTTTGTCATTATGATTGTTATTACTATGTTTTCCATATATTTCCATATATTTCTACAAATTTTTATGTATTTCCATATATTTCCATATATTTCTAGATATTTATACCATCATTACCAATATATCCATCCCCCTTTTCCAGGTATGTACCACACCTGTGCCATTTGTGCGCCTTTGGCGGAAGTCTTGGCTCCCGTGACCAGTGCCTTTGAGAGTGGTATCGGAGCTGCCTTGAAGTCACTTGGCGTCGATGTCCGCGTTTTGGGCAGTTGAGATCTATCGAACTTGTGGCAGAGTTGATGATTATATGGGACCTAATGGGATTTAATGGGATGTCCTATATAGGGGTTTCAACCATCAAAATATGGGGCTCGAAGTGGGTAGAAACTGATAAATGAATATACATGATGGTTGGTTAATGATTTGTTTGTTGATTCCATAGCGTACCTCCATGAAATCCCAAGACTGTTTGGATCTTGATACTCTAAGACAATCATTCTCATTGTTGAATCACATTTATTCCACCATTTTCCGAGTCAAGCACCCTCTGGTAAACTAACATAACTATGGAAAATCACCGTTTTTAATGGGAAAATCAACTATAAATGGCCATTTTCAATAGCTATGTTAGTTTTACCAGAGGACAATCATTTTTCCAGCATTTTCCTCATGAAATCACTACCACTTTTCAATCATGTTCCGAATGAAGTAATGTCAACCCCGGATGAATAAACCATGGTTTATTAATTAAGGGGGTACTCCTCCAATAGTCATAATCTAATACTTAAATGGTACCCTCCCAATTAAACAGCCGTTTGGGGTTTATTAATCCAGGCTTGACATTAATGATTAACCTAACATGAGCACTAACCTAACATCAACCCATGATACCTGACAATTCTTGGAGAGAAGATCATGGTAGAGAAACTTCCTAACATTAATCACTCCTCCAGAATTCTTCAAGGACCTCCCAGGCCTGACCAGACTTCGCCAGGGATGCACGAGGACAAGTGCAGGAGCAGTTGCAGGGCCAAGCCGCAGCGGACTTGCAGACCTTGTTGCCTGGACGATGGTAATCCCATGGTATCCCGTTTTTTTTGGAAACCTCCACAAAAAACCAGATAAAACCAAGGAAAGTCATGGGATAATGGTGGTTAATGGTGGTTAATGATGGTTAATAATGGTTAATAGTGGTTTAATAATGGTTAATGAGATATACTGGTTGGTGATTTGGAACCATGGAGTTTTATGACTTTCCATATGTTGGGAATGTCATCATCCTAACTGACGAACTCATATTTTTCAGAGGGGTTCAACCACCAACCAGTCATGAACAAAGTGTGGAATTGTGTTCTTTTGTTACCAGCTGCTGCGGGATTTCGCAACCATCCACAGTGTTGCCCATACCAGGTGGATAAATTGGCCCGAGAAAACAGTGGATGATTGGGCACAAGGTTTCATAGTCACAGACAGTTTACCAAGAATAAACAACAATGTCAATGGCCATTCCAGGATCCTAAAATGGGGGTACCTACCATATATAAGGTACAGTACCTCCATCTGTTGGATCCTGAAGATCTCCCATTGAACAATGGAGATTTGCCCAAGAAAAATGAACATCGTAATATATCGTGGCATGGGGATTTGATCATATGACTCCATCAAACGCAACGCAACCCTGATGTCAATGAAAGCCTGATGTTTCTCCAGCATTTCCAGCTGCATTTCCCACATTTTTTACATCAAAAAACCCTACTTTGGAGTGATAGGAATGGAACATCGTCCCGTACACTCTCTAAAATTCATGTCTGAAAGCCCAAAGCAATAGGAAAATCATCTTCCAGAACTTCCAGAACCTCTTTCTTTGGTGAGATTCGGTATGATCTCTTTGGGTTTACCATGGTTTACCACATTAATCCAGGTCTAGTACGGTGATATTTTTCGATCATTGGATGGGAAATCTCACAGATCATTGGTATCAAATTTGGGGCTGTGATGTGTTTTTCGGGGATGTCATCATCATCGTAGTTTAAACTTAAACGCTGGTTGTTGGTATCAATTGCCAATGGCTACCGTGATTAGTCCCGGCCACCTGACATCACCTGACCCTGAATTGGGATGGCATTTCTTCAGACTCATGTTGTTGTTATTGATTAGGGCCGTCAGTTAGCGACAATGGAATGATTCTGGGAACGCACATGCGCTGTTGACTATCCATTCACTCATCGGCGTCCAACATCAATGTAAGTCCCGATTCGTGGGTTATCCCATCAATAAATGGTTGAACTTACTATGATTGTCAACCGCTTACCAAGTGGTATTGCTTCACCTAAACTAACATTAAATCCCTTTTAAACCATATGACCCCATTGAAATTCCAGTTTATTCAGCAAATGAAACCTTATAAAACCATCTAAATGATCTAAACCAGGGTTTAGACCATATATAGCCATATATATATAAATAATATACAATAGCACATATATATATATATACATATAAATAAATCCCATGTTAATATCAAATAAAAGAAATAAACATCTATAACCCCCCTGCGTGGCGCCGGTCGCAGCACCTTCAACGCCCTGCGTTGTTTTTTCTCAGGCTGAATGAGGCCATGACGCCGGTGCGGGAGGCGAAAGAACAGCTCTTGGAACAGGCGTGGAGATGGCTGGATTGTTTTTATAATCTCCATGATCTTCATGGGAAAATCTATGGTTTCCTGTAGATTTTCCCAACAAAACCAATCCATTGATATAAGATACAGATATAAACATATGTATAATATGATAAGATAATATAAGATATATATATATATATGATACATATGATATATATGATATATATGATATATATATATATATATATGTGATATATTGCCAAGCCCTGGGTGCATTGCCAAGCCCATGAGGATTGAAGTATATATATATGATATATATATATATTTACCCTCTAGTAAATTAACAGTTCGACCCTGAAAATGACCCAGTTTTAATGGAAACTAATTTTCCAAGGTAGCTTATCAATGTCGTTGAAGTATGAAAGTACCCTCTGGTTATGACTAACATAGCCATGGTGGAAGCCATGGCCCATAGAAATAGATGGTTTAGCTATTAGAAATGGTGGATTTTTCCATGGCAAACTGTTAAATAACCAGAGGGTAGATACAGATATAAACAAGTATATATGATATATATATATATAACTAACTATATTTATATATGAAATAAAGAACTGAATATTTTTTCCGGAGTGCTTTTTGTTTGCGGCAGGTTTTTTTTTTTGGTTCCTGGTTCTATGCTTTCCTGCTTCTCTGCTTCTTTGCCTCTCTGGTTTTTACTTTTCCTGCTTCACTGCTTTTTGCTTGTTTGCTTCTCTGATTTCTGCTTCTCTGCTTTCATTGCTTCTTTGCTTTTCGTGCTTCTCTGCTTTTCTGCTTCTCTTCTTTGCTTTTCTGCTTCTCTGTTTTCCCTGGTTCTCGGCTTGCGTGCTTTTGTGCCTTTCTACTTCTACTATTCTACTTTTCTTTTCTTCAGTCATGTGTTTTTGCTGCTCTACTTCCTGCTCCTCTGCTTCTTTGCTTCCTGTCTTTACTGTCTCTTTGCTTTTCATTTTCTTTTGCTTTATTCTTTCCTGTTTGTATCCTAAATGAAACCCTAGAGAGACCCTAGGTGAAACCCAAAGAAACCCTGAAGAAATCCTGAT
Source organism: Cladocopium goreaui (assembly GCA_947184155.2). NCBI lineage: Eukaryota > Dinophyceae > Suessiales > Symbiodiniaceae > Cladocopium > Cladocopium goreaui. The sequence goes on along the minus strand of CAMXCT020006546.1, from coordinate 58,758 downwards.
AAGAAAGGCACGGGGGTCGCATTTGCCCCTACCTCATGTGGGGTCGCATTTGCCCCGACTCAAGGTGGAGGTAGGGGCGAATTTGACCCCTGCTTTTGTGTGGCAGGCGCAATAGTTTCAGAGCCTCCAACGGATCTTTTCCAGCTCAGATAATTAGTCATTTTCACGTGTTACGTTGTAACATCCATTTCAATCAACTTCCCAGACGCTCTGCATGCTACGTTGTAACATCCATTTGAAGTCAGTTCCAAGACGCTGCGTTGTAACATCCACTTGAAGTCACTTCCAAGACGCTCTGGATGCTAAGTTGCAACATCCAGTTTAATCAACTTCCAAGACGCTCTGGATGCTGCGTTGTGACATCCATTTCAATCAACTTCCAATCTGGATGCTACGTCGTAACATCCATTTCAGATTTCAAGCAGCTCCAAGACGCTGTGGATGCAACCATAAATTAACCCTGAAACCATAAATGAAACCCTAAAGAAACTTTAAATGACACCCTGGATGGCATCCCCAAGAAACCCCAAACGACACTCTGAAAAAAAAAACCTAAATGAAACCTTAACTGAAACCCTAAATGAAACCCTAAATTGACACCCTAAAGAAACCCTAAATGAAACCCTAAATGAAACCCTAAATTGAAACCCTAAATTGAAACCCTAAATGAAACCCTAAAGAAAGCCTAAACGAAACCCTAAAGAAGCCCTAAAGGACCCCACTTTTTTTTTGAAACCGTGAAACAAATCATGATAAGAAACCCTGGCATGAAAACTTAACGAAAGCCTAAATGAAACCCTGAATGAAACCTTAAATTGGAACCCTAAAGAAACCCTAAATGAAACCCTAAATGAAACCCTAAATGAAACCCTTAATGAAAGCCTAAAGAACCCTCAAGAAACCCACATCAACGTTTGAAGTACCAAATTGTAGCAAACACCATGCAAATGAGAGGTTTCAGTGCCAAAATGTAGCAAATACCATGCAAAATGCAAAGTGACCATGTCGAAATGTAGCAATTACCGTGCAAACTGACAGGTTCCAGTTCCAAACTGTTGCAACTACAAGGCACCAGGAAAGAAAGCCAAACAAACTTCTGAGGCAAAAAAATCCAAAAACTATTCTACACCCTTTTGTTTTATAGTTAGATACAGCGATAAGCATGTATAATAGATAGATGGATGGGTGGATAGATCGATAGATATAGATAGATATAAATTTAGTATAGATATTAGATATGTGATATTATATATATATATACAAATCTATACTATGAATAGACAAATAACTATATGTACATGTACAAAAACGCACTATAAATGTATAACCATATCTATATGCAAACACATGTGCATCATATGATATTTTTCAAAATAATGAGTAGTTTTCTCATGCACCTGCTTAAATGTATGTATAGATATGACAGGCTTGGGATGATTTGAACATCGCCTAGTTATCTAGCTTTGAAATGGAAGTCATGTTTTTTTTGAGCCACCCCCAAAATATCAGCACATGATTTTTTTCCATTAAAACTAGGCCTATAAAAATCAGTTTGTGGCAGAATCGTGAATCACTCTGGCAAAATCCAGACTTACATCTAGTGATTTATAACCTGGTTGGTGGTTGTTTTTTTTTCAACTTTATATATGGGATGTCATCCTTCCCATTGACAAACTCATATTTTTCAAGATTGTTTTTTAACCACCAACCAGATATAGCCCATTGATAGTTGCTTTACCTACTAAAGATGGTGATTTTCCATGGCCCATTGATAGTTGATTTACCCATAACTACCCTCTGGTAAACTAACGTAGCTATTGAAAATCACCATTTTCTAGCTGGGTAAATCCACTATTTCTATGGCCATTTTCAATAGCTACGTAACAAATTACTTGATGAATATACTATATTCATTTACCCATAGGCCTAAGGGCCTAGGGAATGCCATGGTGTTACCCGGCCTGGTAATCCATGGCGAAATCCCCGGAGCGGCTGGAGGTGGCTGGCTGATTACCGAAGGGTTTTCTTCGGTATATCTGGGTACCCGGCCGGGTAAACTTACAAAAAAACTATTGAACATGGCCATTGAAATAGTGGATTTACCCAGTAAAAATTGTGATGTTCCATAGTTATGTTAGTTTACCAGAGGGTAAATTTAATCACGACCTCACTCTTCTCCCGAACCCTGGTTTATCATGGTTTTTGGTTTGGGAAATCATCCCCAAATGGCCGCAAGATTCAGGCAGTTGGTGAAATATTATAATTTACCCAGATGAATGCTCCAGTATTATCCCACTAACATCCTTATTTTCCGATGAAAAACCATATAAAGCCATATTAAACTGCCATCTTTGATTGCCGGAGGGTATGCCAGATTTCTGTTTCTGGCCGGGTGGGACCCATGAAATTGATCCGTGGGGGAACTGACCCACTAATACTAGGGTATCTCCTATGTATATATATATAATCTGGGTAAATTATAACGACCTCACTGTTCTCCCTCACTGGAAATCATGGTTTATTTTAGGGAAATCATCCGCAAATGGCCGCAAGATTCAGGTTAGTGAAATATTATAACTTAGATATAATGCAACTTAGTAATTTGATATGCTTATTCACCACACTATCTGAGATGCACGTAACTTGGGCTTGAAAATGAGGTCGAGGTCGACATCCAGATGGCGCCCACTCCAAACAGCTGGTTGACTCACTGGTTTAGTCATCCCCAATAAAGATAGTTTATAGAATTATATAAATGAAACCCCATGAAACTAACTCGTGAAGATTATTTGAGTTATATCTTTTTTAGGAAGTTACTAGCCCTCACAAATCACAATCCTATAAACGAACCATTATATTCCCATTATGTCACTAAATTAGATCACCATGATATACCACCATGTTCTTTTCCATCTCATGATGTCTCCATTATATTCTCATTACATTATATTCCCAAAGATATTCCTACGATATTTGCTCAATTCCAGTGACTTATCTCAGAAATGGGAAATAAATATCAAACCTACCCATTGAAATCAACTATCATGATATTTGCTCAATTCCATGTTTTCCAAGATGCACATATGTCATCATATTTCCATTGCTCATTATCAATCGCGATGAAATTATAAATTACCACTACCCTCTGGCTATTAAACATAGCCATGGAAAATGATCCATTTATAGAGGAGTTCTGATGCTATACCTATGCAAAAATGCAGATTGTCCAGTTCGCAAAGCGCGTTTTTGTTACAGTCTATCAATCATTGATTATCAATCACTGACATGACATTCAGATGATATATTCCCCAGAAATATGCCCCAGAAATATGCCCTTCTTGAGAGCTGTCCACGACATTGATGCACAAGGGGCCCCCATATCCTTATATCATCCTAGATCATAGCCCTGCCAATAGGATTTGCTACAGCTAACCCACTTGCATTGCAAGAAATTTGAGGCTGTACCAATAGGGGTTTGATTTGGTCACGCGACGCAGGACATCAATATATATTCAAATCCAATAGGATTAGCTGCCGAGAATTTGTTTGTATTAATTTGTGCCCTTCAAAATCATCGCTGTGCGCAATGCTTCGGCTACTTTTAACTACATCTCCAAGTATGGATGAAACATGCTGTGCCATGGTGATTCTTCTTCCCTGATGTGACTTTCCACTACCTGATGTGACTTTTCTGTATCGCCACCGTGCCATGGGGATGATGTGACTTTTCCCGCCTGATGTGACTTAAGTATACTTAAGTATGGTGCTAGTACCCTTTGGTAAACTAACATAACTATGGAAAATCACCATTTTAATTAGGAAAATCAACTATAAATGGCCATTTTCAATAGTTATTTTGACATAACCAGAGGGTATATCGTTGGTTTTGACTCCCCAAGGGATCTGGAAATCCCATCCTGCTCCAGGTTGGTAGCCTGGTGGACCCAACTGGATTTCAAAAGAACACCGAAGCCGTGCACGGAGCGATTTCGATCTGAGGGGACGAGGGACGTGGGATGACTTGTCGGTCCAGTTTCACCCGCTTTTAAACGTGGCTGTAAAAAAGCCAGAAAATGGAGATTGATATACAAAATCACTAGAAATAGCTGTAAAAATGGAGATTGATAGTTGATATGAGCTGATTTTGGATATGAGTTGGTTTAGAAGTTGCTTCACTGTTGCGCTTCTGGGGGATATCTCGAACTAGTTTTCATGGAGTTTTAAAACATCCAAGGTTCACATCATGTTTGGGGGCCCACCGAAAGCACGAAAGAGGCAACAAGTCACTCATGTGGATCGTACCACCAGGATACAACCAGGGATATTGTTCCTAGAAAAAAATGGTCCTACAGCCTGATGCAATGATAGGGATTTCATGGCACAATAAGGATATTGGATGATATTGGGATATGATACGATCATGATATGGCTTGAAACGTGGTGAAAACCACTGTGTTGGTGATTTTTTCTGGATTTCACGGGATGCAACATGATGCAATGGCGGCTGTGGATGTATAAAGCAAGCCGTTTTTGCAATACGCAATAGACGTGTTTTCGTACGCGTATGAAAGATGTTGGCAATGTCCTATGTAAGGAAAGCCTTTTTTGCCAAGCAATATATAAGTTTTGATGGCACATGTTGGCAATCTAATTTCTTTATATTTCTTTATTATTTACTGGCAATTTTCCATTACTCTTCAATCCCTCAAAAATAGAAAGGAACATTCAGCTGTACACTTTCTGAATTCACCAGACCCCAAGAAACAGAACAAGGATATGCTTTTTCAGTCATTTTCCCACAACACGACGGATAACGAATGTATCCTTCAGGGTCGGTGGAGCACGCTGCGGCGGTGCGCAGGAGAAAACTCCAACCTTCGCCCGGCCATCCTTCTCCTGCTCCCTGAAATCGCAAAGCGGTTGTTTCCCCGGTAGCCTCTGGTCAACTAACATAACTATGGAAAGATCCACCATTTACAATGGGTAAATCCATTAAAACCATCATTAACCACTATTCACCACTATTAACCATCATTAACCATCATTTTCCTATGGTTTTCTTATATAAATATGGAAAGATCCACCATTTACAATGGGTAAATCCACTATAAATATAATGGTCATTTTCAATAGCTATTTATTTTGACATAACCAGGCCGGCTAGTTTTCAGAATCTGGAAAAAGAATGGTTCAATGGCCTATGTTTGCGTACGTTTACGTACCTCAGGATCTGTTGGATCCTGAAATGGTCAAAGCCGCGGATGCCAAAGGACGGTGAGAATGGAGGGTTTTCATGGGAAAACCATAGGAAAACCATAGGAAAACCATAGGAAAATGGAGATTATATCTGGTAAACATACACAAAACTACGGGTAAATCCACTCTTTCTGTGGCCATTCCTTGACATCATTGGACTACTGCCGCGTACTTTTCTTTACAAACCTGCGTGCGTCGTGGCAATGAAATCCCTCACAATTGCGTCAACCTTGGGTTGTTACTCTATTTTTATTCCCATTACAGAACGTTTACCAGCCAGTTTTTTAAAGAAACTTTGCAGGGGCCGTGAATGTTGATCCTTGGAATCACCCACTTTTTTTAAACAACATAAAACAACAGCAGTTAATAAGTTGACCTCCAAGTTTTGAGCTGGCTAAGTCTCTGTACTCTCGATGGTTACCATTTCCTGGTTGGTGCTTTGGAACATCTTTTCCCATGGGAACAATAATCCCATTTGACGAACTCATATGTTTCAGAGGGGTAGGTATACCACCAACCAGTTTCTGTTGATAAATGCATAACTTTTGCAGGTGAAATTTTGAGCTTGGTAAATGCCATGCTTTGAAGATTTTGAACATCACAAATACGGAACCGTATTTGTTGGATATCATTTTCCCATAACAGTTGGGTGATGTGAAAAAATAAGACCCAACTAATGATTTACCAACCCAATCCAACCCGTCCAACCCGTATAAAAGCATCATTCTTGTTGGCTTAAATCCATTAAAAAAAACATAAGCACCATAATTGTTGCAGGTAAAATCGTCATTCTTCTTGGTTTAAGATAGTTTATTTGTGAAGGGCTTGACAGATGTCGCGCTGAGGTTTTTCCTCTTCTTGATCCTCCTCATTAGCGGCTGCTGTGCGTTGGGCGGCTTCTGCTCCTTGGGCCCTTTTAGATGGCTCTTGTTGCAGGTAAAATCTGTTCCAATTAGGGATGGTGAATTGGTATTAGGATATATGGATATTACTCAATAATTAGGGATATACGGATATTTTTCCAAGCTGATTATATAATTATGAGTATATGGATTGAGGCCATGCGGCAACGAAAAAAATGATTCGATGATTGCCATCTTTTGATCAAGGCGGCATTGCTTTAGAAGCTTTGAAAAGACCTTACAGTAATCCATTCACTTTTGTCACTAAGATTTCATGTTTTTTAAATTCAACTGACAGGCGACTGTGATTAAAAAAACTGCATGGATAGATGCTATCCACAATCCATTGCAGCAGCCAGTTTCTACAATAGTTCTTAACTGTGTTTACAGTATATAATTACATCCAGTAGAAACAGCTTATAATACAATTGTACCAATATATTAAAACAAACGCCTAGTAGAATCTCTATAGTTGCTCCCAGGCAGCCCTTGCCCTCGCAAAAAACATCTCCTAGGCTGGAAGCACAAGCCCTCGCAGAAAGATAAGGCCCGGGCTTTTTGCAGGTGTATTTGAACATGATAACATTTATGGCGACCTGTGGGTCACAATTTTGCAGTCTAATTTCATTCCGTAAGTTTTACACGATTTCTGTACAATCACCTCCTCAATCTAAAGTTTACGCGTGAAGCCCAAACCAAAAAATTGAAAGTTTTTGTGGGAAACATGCCGAAAGCGCAAAATTGTGATATCAGATCCCCATAAATATTCCCATCACCCATTGTATTCTCATTATATCTCCGTATTACTCATCCTTAACTACCGTTAGGGACGGGGATTACTTCATACCCATTACCTGGATTTTCCACTGGTTTTTCCACTGGTTAATCCACCATTTCGGAAATCTACTAGGATAGGGGTTTCCATGGGACTATTTCTATTTTGGGACTATTTCTATGTTCTGGGATGTCCTGAAGCAAATCTAAGAGGGAATTTTCCGTCATCCCTGGCACTTTTCAATCCGTTGGCGAGCAATTTTTCGGGTGCCTCGACCGGAAACTGCTGAGATTGTTGGTGAATCTCTGTGGCATTTCCGAACATTTTCATCCCGGCTAGTTGGAAGTGCCCAGTGATAAATGCAGGAAGCCAAAGGGGAACCTCTTAGATGTTCTGCAAACGTTCCCTTAAACCAATCCAGCGACTCATAATACTCATATGATACAGTATGACCCAAGGTTTTTTGTGAAACATATGATACAGTATGACTTACCCACCGGTAAACGTTTACAAAAAAATGGAAAATCTCCATTTTGTAGCTGGGCAAATCAACTATTTCTATGGCCATGTTCAATAGCTTTTTGTATGTTTACCAAAGGTTTTCACCATAGGTTGTGGGGGTTCCCAACTTATGAGGGGTTGCTCACCATCAAAAACAAATTTCTAACCTCTGGCCTGCGCCCCCAAGTATTACTAAACAACCCCCGGAAAGCATGGTTTAGTAGGGGATTTATGATTTTATACATAGGGAATATTCGAACAGGGGTGTTTTTTTTTGCAGGGAAGGGATTGCTACATACAACAGACAATTACTGATTGGTGGTTTGGAACACGAATTTTATTTTCCATAATGTGTGGGATAATCCTTCCCATTGACTTTCATATTTTTCAAGATGGTTAAAACCACCAACCAGATAATATAGATAATATAGCAGCCACCAATATAGATTAAAGTAACTATGGTCTGAAATCCCTTTCTCTAATACCCAATACCACCAACCAGAATTACTATTACTATCCCATCGTTATGCAGCAGTTGACCTCTTGATATTTTGGAGCGAAATTCTGGGAGAATCTGAAGTTCATAAGGGATAATTCACCGTCAAGACCGGTCATGGCCGCTGGAAAATCCACCATTTAGCCTCTGGTAAACTAACAGAACTATGGAAAATCATCATTTTTAACGGGTAAATCAACTATAAATTGCAATTTTCAGAGTCATTTTCCATATTTTCCCAGCTGTCATCACTTCTCAAGATATTTTTGTTGTTTTTTTTCCCGAATGCGTAGCGAAGGGTTCCCGTTTGTAGTCTGGGGGTCTGGGGGCTTGACCCTTGTTCGCCTCGAGTGGCTCGTCGCGTCGTCAATTCCGTGTCTATGGGGGAAGCTGCAAAACCTCTCCTTTTCGAAGGTTTCCAAGCAGGTTGTCATGTCGTTTTGCGTGGCAGGCGTGGCACTTTGTGACATTCCAACCTGTTTGATAACGTGTCGAAAGTGTCAAAATTGGAGGAAGTCTCGCACGAAATGCTCGTTTTGCTGCGCCCACGTGTCTCGTCTCGAGTCTCTGGTTTTCCTGTGGCGTCGCCGTGTCTGTGGGGGAAGCTGCAAAACCTCTCCTTTTCGAAGGTTTCCAAGCAGGTTGTCATGTCGTTTTGCGTGGCAGGCGTGGCACTTTGTGACATTCCAACCTGTTTGATAACGTGTCGAAAGTGTCAAAATTAGAGGAAGTCTCGCACGAAATGCTTGTTTTGCTGCGCCCACGTGTCTCGTCTCGAGTCTCTGGTTTTCCTGTGGCGTCGCCGTGTCTGTGGGGGAAGCTGCAAAACCTCTCCTTTTCGAAGGTTTCCAAGCAGGTTGTCATGTCGTTTTGCGTGGCAGGCGTGGCACTTTGTGACATTCCAACCTGTTTGATAACGTGTCGAAAGTGTCAAAATTAGAGGAAGTCTCGCACAAAATGCTCGTTTTGCTGCGCCCACGTGTCTCGTCTCGAGTCTCTGGTTTTCCTGTGGCGTCGCCATGTCTATGGGGAAAGCTGCAAAACCTCTCCTTTTCGAAGGTTTCCGAGCAGTTTGTCATGTCAGTTTGCAGTACAAAGTAGTACTGGGAAGTGCTTTGTGCAAGCTTTGTGGTACAAAGTAGTACTGGGAAGTGCTTTGTGCAAGCTCTGTAGTACAAAGTAGTACTGGGACGTCTTAAACTTTATACTACACTCCACACTCCACACTCTACTCTTTACACACTCTACACTCCCCACTCCACACTTTAGACTCCACACTCCTTACTTTACACTCCACACTCCACACACTACACTTTCCACTCCACTCCGCACTCTACACTTTCCACTCCACACTGCAGACTGGTAACAGGGGAAATACGTACTGTCTTCAAGCGATGTTTTCCATGCGTGTCTTTGTGCGTTAGTTGTCTTTTGGTGAACTGTTGATCAGGTGCCTTCGCTGAGACGATATGCGCGCACGATGCATGAAAAAAAAGGTTCGTTTTCCTATTGCAGAGGTTTTCACTTGTACAGGCATCTGACAAAGTCGTACCTGTTTTAGGAAAAAATCGTTGTGCCTTGGGGAAGTGTGTTTCGCAAAAGTCGTGCCTTTAGCAAGAACGCATAGGAACTCTGGAGTTTGGATTTGTAACCCGTTTTCTTATGAGATCACGTAGCTGATCACTATTAGCATGCAGAATTCCAGGTTGTGGGAAAATTGATTAGTTATAGGTAAGATGGCGTTGAGCTGGTGATTTGATGATTTTGGATGTTCATCCCAGATTATCCAGATTATCCTGTTTGGGAAAGACTTTATGCAAGCTTTGTAGTACAAAGTAGTACTGGGAAGGACTTTGTGCAAGCTTTGCAGTACGAAGTAGTACTGGCAAGTACTTTGTTCAAGCTTTGTAGTACAGGAAGTGACCCAGAGAATAGAAAAATAAAGATGCAGAATCCCAGCGTTCACATGCAGGTTGCACACGAGAATGACATTGTAAGAGAGTAGAAAATCAATATTTTCATCAATCGCGCTCCATTGTGTTTCATTTGTTTTTCATGTCTAAAATGCATGGTTACACTTTTATTGAGGACAGCGTTCCATGCAGAAAAGCATTTAGGCATGACTTAGGCATGACTTCTTGGATACAGCGTTTACAATGGTAAATGCCATTCAAAAACATGCTAGGCATGACTTAGGCGTGACATTGTCGCTTCCCTGTAGTCCAAGAACGTGCATACATCCGGGTTCGTGGCTTTCATCTTGTTTCCGGACCTAGTCTATCATTGATTTATTGTTCTTTCAATGGGGGTGAACATAGTTTGCAAACAACATCTGTTTCTTATCCCCGAAGGAAACACAGCCTCCCACTGATCTATCAGGATCATTGCACTGTGCGAACCTGCACCTGCTGTGTGTCCTGCATGGGTTGCATCTATGCCATTCTGGTGTAACTGAGCTGTAAGAGCGGGCCGGTAACGTCCAGCTTGGAGGGGTTTTTGCCACCAAAGATGTGGGGAAAAGGACTGGATGGGTAGTTGAGTTTACTCTTTCGCCATGAATAGAGATATTTGCAGTCCAGCCACTTTTACTTTGCAGTGTCTCCAAGCCTGGCCACGTAATCATAAGGCAATCCAACAAACATCGGACATGAAGCTCGTAGATGCAATCGCTAAAGGGGCCCCCAAAAAGATAGAACAGTTTGCCCAGGATTGTTGATGATTTCCCTAAAAGCAGGTTTCCAATTTTTCCACGTAGGGCTGGGGGTTATTATAAAGTAGATTTGGTGAGCCATAGCTACAACTAATTCACCAATTCCTATCGAAACATCATCTCACGCACAAGGGAAGAACAACCCTAGGGATTGCTACAGTTGACCTGGAGATGGCTTGAAGTTGAAGCTCTGTGAGGGTTAATAGGCCAGGTATTGAGAACATGTTAGTGATATGTTAGTGGTGTTTCTATGTGTTTCTATGTGTTGCTCATATCTGGCTTAGAACCAAGTTGTGGTGGATTCCAACCAAACCATACCAAACTGCCCAGCCACTGCGGCTGGGCAAGCCTGAAGGAGAACGGGGTACGTTCTGAACGGCACTGGATCCCATGTATTTCCCAAGAAAAAGGTTGCATATAACATTTTTTTGGTAGGGTTGAAGATGTGGTTCATTCCATGTTTGATGATTGATTCATCTTGAATCAGCACTTTTGATGCTAATTGAGTTTGAGCCATCAATGTTTCTCGCAGGAAATTTGTTCAATCGCCATTTCAGGTACCTTAAGAGGTACTGCAATGTCACCAATCTGCACCATCTAAGGGCCATATTATTGCCGGATATCCCCTTTCAGACAGCCCCACAACAAGGCTTTGCTGGTTAATGACTAACAGTGATTGACATAACTAGGATTTATGTCAGATATGATTATCGTTGGGTCCCGCCGCCACTTTGCTCACAATAAAGTCCAATTTATCCCCATTATGCACCCATTAGCATCCCATTCTACCAGCATTTTTTGTTGGTTAAATTCCATACTGTGGTTAAGCCATGAGTCAACCTATGGTGCACAGTGAGCCCCCCTAGGTACAAGTTGGTTTATAAATGTTTATAACCCAATCTAACTATAGATATATCCCGGATATCCCCTATAAACCATAGTTATAAAGCAACTTAGCTATCTTGGCCCCACATCGTAGCTATGGGTCCTGAGGCTGCTCTTGGGCGGCATTCTGGTGCTCGTTGTGCCTGGACTGCTGATGGCTAAAACTGTATAACCATGGGATGGTGAACTAAACCCCCAGGTTGATTGGAATATACATATACATATATTATATATGTAAATATACATATATATATATATACATATGTATATTATATATATGTATATGTGTATATATATATGTATATGCATGTGTGTGTTTATACATATATGTGTATGCATATAGAGCCCATATAACTTATAACTATAGAGCAACATCTCCACTTAAGATTCGAACTGCACTTTTTTTTTCTAAGCACCATGGCCTTATCTCCAAGGCCATGGTTGGCTCCGGTGTCTGCCTGGTCTTGGTGGAGTACAATGCCGACATGGCCGAAAGTGACCTGGTGATCTTACTGGCCATCCCGTGATTTAGAAATCCCAGGCCGAAATCCCATGGGAATCCAATGGAGATCCCATAAGAATACCATTATAGCTATGTATCATTTTATCATTGATCAGCAAATCCAATGTAACTAATGTCAACCCTGGATTAATAAACCCCGTTTACGGTTGTTTAATTGGTGAAATACCATAAAAACGTATCAGATGATGACTATTTGGGGAGTACCCCCCTAATTAATAAACCATGGTTTATTAATCCAGGGTTGACATTAAGCAGAAAACGGCTTTCTGAAACTGTAACTAGTCACCCCAAAAGGGAAACTGGGCCAATTTTATCTATGGTATAATAAACCTCATACTTTACCATTCAAATTACTTTTTTTTTTAAAAAAATTATACATATATATATATACCACAATTCTGTAGACTCATTTAATTCTTGGACGTTTCCAAAACAACAACAAGATGTAGTTTTGGATGTCATATTGGTATCGCAGAACAAAAACAATACATCAAAGCGTTTGGTGTTTTCTTGTGCAGAAAATGCGATTCATTTAGAAACGTTCGTTTTTTTTCACTAAAGTTTGTGATTTCTATCCAGTATATGGAGATTCCTCTAGTCAAAATTGTGTAAGTGTCGCGTTTTTTTTTTTGTGGGACCAATGCATTATTTCCGGCAAGCAATACATGGGGATGGCGACCCATGCGACGACTCTGTCAGGTTTTGGTTTCGAGACCAAGGCCTCACATATTTCTCGCCTTGTTCAGGTGCCCCAAAACATCCCAAAACCCTGACTCCACACAACCCTGACTGTTTGATTTGCTAATGGCCTGACTTGGTAAGGGCTAACAAATGCATCCCCATGCTGGTGACCACGCATTAGTAGACTCAGGTTGCTGGTTTCAAAGGTTATAAATCACCAGTTTTAAATCTCAGCCCATGCGTAGAAGGGAGCGGCCCTTTTGGGCACTGCCAGATTTGGTGACTTTGTTGGTGAATTTCTTGGAGATACCATCCAAATTCATAGGCCAAGCAGACAAAACTCCTGTTTTTTGAGGATTGATGGTGTAAAGAATTTAGGGTCCAACAATTATATTATGCATCATAAACATCAGCATCCATCAGCATCCAATATTGGAAACCTGGATATTCCCAGCGAGTCCAACGGCCCAACGAGTCCAACGGCATCCAAAAACGGCCCAGATCTCTTCGCAGCGCTGGGCCAAGAAGTGGATGACACCATGCTGATGGCCATCAACATCTCGGACAGGTCGAGAGATTGATGGAGGATTAAATCGAAGGGCCGTGATGACCATTGAAACTTATGAAAAACCAACTCTTAACCATCAACAATTGTGATTTATATCATATTATAATATTAAATAATATATTTAATCAGTAAACTGGTCCATTAGCACCCTGGATTGAAGACCTTTGGCAATAACAACCGCATTTTTTACTGGTAGGGACCCATTGTGGAAGATTGGAAGCTGTAATAAAACGCCAGTAGAAACAACAATAAACCTTGAAAACTCAGGATGCAAGCACACATTGTTCCGAGAAGATATGATAAAGTGATAGACCATGAAAGTATGATATATATATATATATAATATGTGTATATAATTGTATATATATATATTTATTTATTTATTCATTTATTTTATTAGTTCTATTATATTTCTTTATTTATATTGACATACAATAATGCCACAAAGTCGAATCTAATCGAATCCAATCCGATCTGATCTAATCTAGTCTAATCTATCTATCTATCTGCATCCTTTGCCCCTCCCCATCATATACAGGTCACGTCCTGCCCGGCAAGTCCATGATATTAGGAACACAGCCCTGGGTGGGTAAGTTCTTCATTATTTTGTGTCCTATCTTTCAATGTGCTATCATGCAAAGCGCCGTAATCCCAGTCATTCATATAAGTGCCGGGCAAATCCAACTCTGAGTATATAATATATACATAGATATACATAGAATATACAGCTAAAATACAAATTTGTATTTCCTTCCGGCCCATCATTGCAACCCCTTTTTTTGTGTGTTGTCAGCTGCAACTTCACAAATCACGATTTGTTGGTTGATATATGTTGATATCCGCAGTTTGGCCGGGTGTATATGTACTTACAGCCTTGTTTTGGTTGGTTTGTTTCTTCATTTCTGTTGCCTGGAAAGCAAAAAAATAGCTGCTTCAACCACATCTCTGGTGGACTGGTGAAGTTCAATCTCCATTTTGGCCGGTAAAAACCATCCATTTGGGTGGTGAAGACATGTGAAAAGTGTCATTTTTTTGGGGACAAACAATCCTAGCCCTACCTCGCCCTCGGATAGCGCCACAAAGTGGCGCCCCAGTGATTGCAAGGGGAAATCCACTAGGATCACTACGGGAAATCTTTTCTTGAGATGTGTCTTATTCTTTTGGGGGATGCCGGACCAGCAAAGCCAAGAATCAATGTAACTATCATTTTACCGTTATAGTTATCGTAACTATATATCATTATAGTGATGTATCATTTTATCATTGATCAGCAAATCCAATGGAACTACCATCTGGTTATTTAACATAGCCATGGAAAATCACCATGCTATTAATAGGTAAACAATCTATTTCTATGGGCCATGGCTTAACCATGGCGAACTGTTAGTCATAACCAGAGGGTATCATAAACCCAAGAGATCTAACGGACTTCTCCCCAAACCTTCGCGCCCCCTTTTTGGTTACCCTCTGGTAAACTAACATAACTATGGAAAATCACCAATTTTAATGGGAAAACTCACTATAAATGGCCATTTTCAATAGCTAACTGTTGACATAACCAGAGGGTACCACCTGTTTCTTCAGGTGCTTGAGTGCCAATTCCGTGGCTCCTGATGCCAGCCGCAACCTGGCCGACATCGTGATGATCCAGGACGCCAACGCACCTCGGCAGGGAATGGCAGGGATGGGGAGGGGCCACCGCCCGAAAAAATCCATGGGGATTTTGTTCGTTGAACATGGCCATAGAAATAGTTGATTTACCCAGCTATAAAATGGTGATTTTCCATAGTTATGTTAGTTTACCAGTGTGTAATATTTGGCAAATGGTTCTAACATATTCTAAAATGGGGATTTTCCAGTTCGCAAACTGTAAACGGAAAAACCAGAGGGTAGGGCATTGGGCTGGCCATCATTACGATGCTTCGAAACAATTCTAAACAGTTTCAACTGTTTGGTTCGAGCAACAGGAGCTATGGTTGCATCTTCCCTCTTGGCCGTGGGAAGCCGTGCGAAAATACGTTGATTGAGTTTCCCAAACACATGATAGAAAAGGAGCACCCTCTGGTAAACATACAAACATAGCTATTGAAATGGCCATAGAAATAGTTGATTTACAGCTACAAAATGGTGATTTTCCATAGTTTTTTGTATGTTTACCAGACGGTACTGTATGGTTAAAATTGTGGGTTTAATGAAGATTCGTGCAAGTTGTATTCTGAAAAATGGGTATCAATCGATGCATCTGGTCGGGTCGGTGTCAAATATCTACATGAACTTCCCCTGATTTGGGATGACAATGACAATCCCAGTTGATTCTCCTATTATTTGTCAAGGGGGGTGGCTTAACCACCATTCAGAAAGGAACCATATAAAAAAAAAAAATCTAAATCAAATCATAGAACAAATCCAAGTATTAAAACACACACACACACACATAGAACATATATATGTATATATAATCATATATTAAAACATCATAAAACCCAAACGAAGACATCAGGCGGTCTGCCCCCCCCATCCACCGGGTCAAAACCCCCAAAAAACAGCCACCGCGCCTAGGGCGACACGGTGTCGGTCCGTAAGAGTGGCTGGGCGATTGAGTGTTCCGTTCAACGTGGCGATCCCATGGTGGATTTGGATGGGAATTTAGCCATTAAATGGTCCATAAATGGTCCACAGTTTGCCATGGAAAGATCCACCATGTTTTAATAGGTAAACCGAGGTAAACCATCTATAAATGGGCTAAATTTTCCATGGTGGTTTGGTCTACTGTTTTTTTTTCACCACGCACCCAACTGGCTGGTGGTTTTAGTGGGAATTGATGTGAAATTGTCCCTTTGCTATGTTTCATTGCTACCCTCTGGTTATGACTAACAGTTTGCCATGGAAAGATCCACCATGTTTTAATTTAATAGGAAAACACAGGTAAACCATCTATAAATGGGCTATTTTCCATGGCTATGTTAAATAACCAGATGGTATATGATGTATAAGCCTACGGCTGGAAAACCGTACGTGCGTTTTGCTTCTTTTTTGAATATTGCTCTTTGTCTTGGGGTTGGGGTGGGGTGGGGGGGCATGTTAACGTTCCTTGTACTTCGTACATGATATATTGCCATGTTGCTAAGATCTCTGGGATCGCTTACTACGTGACATGTTGCTACGCTGCTGGTATCTCTGAGATAGTTTCCTACGTTACATGTTGCTACGCTGCGTATGGGTTTGGGTGCGGTAGTGATGCATAGGTTTTCTGAGCCGACGAAGAGTGTTAAAAAAAATCTGAGCATCCACGTCTGATGCACATGATGTTTACCTGGATTTGTCAAAAATCAATAGATTTTGCATCCACTTTTTTAACCAAAATTCAGTTATCCAAAGAGTTCGGAAGAGCATTTTATATTGTAAATTGCAGGTGGTTGTGACTCTCCTGGAAGCAAACAATCAAAACGCTCGCGCGGTTTCCCATCCGCCGGGATGTATATGATGTACAAATGATGGATGTAGTTAATTAATGTTAATGAACTTATATATTAATTCTAAATGATTCATGTTCGTATGGTACTATTATATTATTATCATGTTTATTGTTCTGTCATTGTTTTTCTTTGTATCCTTATTGTTATTATCACATATGTTTCATCATTACAATTGTCATTTTTATTGTGATTATCATGGTTGCTATTATGTTACCAGTCTATGTAAATATTGCCAATGGATATCACACATATTCATATATTTACACATACATACATACATACATACATACATACATACATACATACATACATACATTGACATACATACATTGACATACATACATACATACACACATTGACATACATACATACATTGACATACATACATACATACATACATACATTGACATACATACATACATTGACATACATACATACATTGACATACATACATACATTGACATACATACATACATTGACATACATACATACATTGACATACATATATACATTGACATACATTGACATACATTGGCATACATACATACATACATACATACATACATACATACATACATACATTACATACATTACATACATTACATACATTACATACATTACATACATTACATACATTACATGCATTACATGCATTACATGCATTACATGCATTACATACATCACATGCATTACATTACATTACATACATTACATACATACATACATACCATACCATACCATACCATACCATACCATACCATACCATACATACATACCATACATACATGCATACATACATGCATACATACATACATACATACATACATACATACATTACATTAATACATACATACATACATAGATACATTACATTAATACATACATTAATACATACATACATACATACATACATACATACATACATTAATTACATACATACATACATACGTACATAAATACATACATACATACATACGTACATAAATACATACATACATACATGCATACATACATACATACATATTTATACATATATATTTGCACATACATACATACATACATACATACATACATACACACATACATATATATTTATACATATTTATTTTTTACATATATATCTATGCATATATATATTTATACATATATATTTGTACATATATATTTACACATGTATTTATACATATATATTTACACATACATACATACATACATATATATATATTTACACATACATACATACATACATATATATATATATTTACACATACAT
>CAMXCT020006546.1:0-40612 GCA_947184155.2 Cladocopium goreaui | reverse complement strand
TTACATTACATTACATTGCATTACATTGCATTGCATTACATTGCATTGCATTACATTGCATTGCATTACATTACATTGCATTACATTACATTACAGTGCATTACATTGCATTACATTACATTGCATTACATTACATTACATTGCATTACATTGCATTGCATTACATTGCATTACATTGCATTACATGACATTGCATTACATTACATTACATTGCATTACATTGCATTACATTACATTACATTACATTGCATTACATTACATTCCATTACATTGCATTAAACTACATTACATTACATTGCATTACATTGCATTGCATTACATTACATTGCATTGCATTACATTGCATTACATTACATTACATTGCATTACATTACATTGCATTACATTACATTACAGTGCATTACATTGCATTACATTACATTGCATTACATTACATTACATTGCATTACATTGCATTACATTACATTACATTGCATTACATTGCATTACATTACATTGCATTACATTACATTACATTGCATTACATTGCATTGCATTACATTGCATTGCATTACATTGCATTGCATTACATTACATTGCATTACATTACATTACATTGCATTACATTGCATTACATTACATTGCATTACATTGCATTACATTACATTACATTGCATTACATGGCATTACATTACATTGCATTACATTGCATTACATTACATTACATTGCATTACATTGCATTACATTACATTGCATTACATTGCATTACATTGCATTACATTACATTACATTGCATTACATTGCATTACATTACATTGCATTAAATTACATTACATTACATTGCATTACATTGCATTGCATTACATTACATTGCATTGCATTACATTGCATTACATTACATTACATTGCATTACATTACATTACATTGCATTACATTACATTACAGTGCATTACATTGCATTACATTACATTGCATTACATTACATTACATTGCATTACATTGCATTACATTGCATTACATTACATTACATTGCATTACATGGCATTACATGACATTGCATTACATTACATTACATTGCATTACATTGCATTACATTACATTGCATTACATTACATTACATTACATTACATTGTATTACATTGCATTACATTACATTCCATTACATTACATTGCATTACATTGCATTACATTACATTGCATTACATTGCATTACATTACATTGCATTACATTACATTACATTACATTGCATTACATTGCATTACATTGCATTACATTCCATTGCATTACATTGCATTACATTGCATTGCATTGCATTCCATTGCATTACATTACATTGCATTACATTGCATTCATTGCATTACATTGCATTAGATTGCATTACATTACATTGCATTACATTACATTACATTGCATTACATTGCATTACATTACATTGCATTACATTACATTACATTGTATTACATTGCATTACATTACATTCCATTACATTGCATTACATTACATTACATTGCATTACATTACATTACATTACATTGTATTACATTGCATTACATTGCATTCATTGCATACATACATATTATTAGACTAATATTAACCTTGGGGACGCTATGAAATTGCAAGAAGGCTCCCCGTTGCCATGTGTTGCCCTATCTGGCAGATCCAGCCACGACTTGACCTTAGGGACCGTGCGAGTTGAAATACCTGGGGAACAATCGAAGGGCTATGGATGGCTATGGATGGCTATGGATGGCTGGATATGGAGGGAGAACATCAAGCGAACCATTTTCCACCATCTTCCACCATTTTCCACCATCTTCCACCATTTTCCACCATTTTCCCTCCAACTGAAGAACTGGGCTAGCTGATTTCTCACTTTGTGACTGTCGGATACTGTCGGGCCTCATGCTGCCGAAGACAATCAACGAGCCAGATCCGTTCAACGCTGGAGTCCCTGCACCTGAGGCAGCTATCAACGTACCGTGGCGAAGGTCCAGGACGCACAAGGAAAGGCGTTCGTTAAGATTCTGCAGATGTCTGCATCTGGTTGGTGGTTTCAAACATTTGGATTATTTTCCATAATATCTGGGATAATCCTTTCCCATTGACTTTCATATTTTTCAAGATGATTAAAACCACCAACCAGTCATTCTATTGCAGACATTGACACCGCGGCAGATTGTGCCTTCGTCTTGGCCAAAGTTGATAGAGTGGAAGTAAGCCCAGAACGGGCTACGCAGCCGCGGCGTCGCGTTCTTTGCAGGCACCTATGGAACGTTGATGACCTGGCTCACATGCCGTGGTAAACTCTGGGTTAATCTATGGTTAGCGGTTAATCTATGGTTAATATATGGATAATCTATGGTTAATCTATGGTTAATAGAGATGGATTTCCATAAACTGTGAGTTTACTGGAGGGTAAAATATTTTCAGTAACCAAGCATGGTTGGTTTATGGATGTGTTGGTTTGCACTGCCGAAATCTGAGCGCTTGCTTGTGCTTGCTTCTCTTGCCAGAGACTTCAATGACACCATGAGATTTACAGAGGTATACAGTAATTTTATGTACCATCTGGTTATTCAATATAGCCATGAAAAATCACAATGTTTAATAGGCAAACCATCTATAAATGGGCCATTTTCCATGGCTATGTCAAATAACCAGAGGGTAATTATTTTGGTTTTGAAGTCCCTGGCAAGAAAAATCTGTAAATGAAGTTCTTATGGTAGAAAATCAATAAGTCCCTTATTTACATTTTATACCGGTACAGATTTACTTCTGGCCCTGAGCTTCATTCCTAGAATTGCTTGAAGAAATTATTTACAGGAAACATTCATGCTTGGATGTTAAAACACCTATGTTCCCTGCAGATTTTCGCAACAGAAGCAATTCATGGTCCAGTATTGGGACGAGGTCCATTTGTTAGTGAAGGACTCAATGTATATATGATGGTTACACATATATTTATAGGCGGCATATTATATGTGTGATTATATATGTACCATCCGGTATTTAGAGATTATTACTTTTCAATTCAAACATATTCAAACCTCCATTTATAGGGGATTTCCCATTGCAATGTTTGATTACCGCAGGGTACATTTTCTGGATGACAACATGATTATATAAATGATGCTATATATGTGTTCGCTTATGTATCAACATCATTTTGCATATATTTTGGATGTAGCAGTATATATATATAAGATATTAATGAATATAAATATATGTATAAAGTGATAACATCAAGCAAAACACAATCTAGTGCAGACACACCAGAAACGTCAGCTCTTTGTTTCGTGGCATGGCAAGGTATCTTCGACACAGCGGTGACTCCCGTCCAAGCACAATTTGAGACTTGGCTGCACAAGTGGACAGCGGCGACCAAGGGTGTTAAACTGCTCAGGTTTCTATTTCCACCACATTCTTTACCCGAACTTGCCAATGGTTCACTTCTAGTCTGGATTTGTTGTTTAATACTTGAATCTTTTGCAATACATTGTGATTTTTAGCAACCAGCTAAACCATGGGCAACTAAGATTGGCGATGAAATTTCAATGGTTTTCTCAGACTTTCATGACACGTGATT
Organism: Cladocopium goreaui; assembly: GCA_947184155.2. NCBI lineage: Eukaryota > Dinophyceae > Suessiales > Symbiodiniaceae > Cladocopium > Cladocopium goreaui. The sequence goes on along the minus strand of CAMXCT020006546.1, from coordinate 37,044 downwards.
TCAAAGAACAGCGCCCCGAAGCACCAGGTAACACGTGGTTCAATCTTTCCATGACATATTGCAGGTGGTACTTTGATTGTACCAGGCCTGGTGGCCAAACCGATAAACCACTTCATATTTGTTGATTAGATTGATCAGCTTGATTGGATACCTTTGGTTCTTGGCATTTCATACCTGTTGAGAACGTCATCATGCTTAGAATCTGATTGCGCCCCCCAAAACGCCCCCATTAGATAATCCAGTATATATATTTACATGCATGCTATATATACATATATATATATATTATGTACATATGTATAAATGCAATGCTTAAACTACGGAAACGTCGGAAACATGCTGTGGTCACGGCGAAGTTGCGTGAGCCTATGTACTTCGCCCGCCCGTGGATTTCAACCTCAGCAACCACATGTTGTTTTTTTCTCCGAAGATGAATATACCATCGAATCCTTCGAAGGATATACCCTCTGGTAAACTGTTACACAACTATGGAAAGATCGACCATTTTTAATGGGAAAATCCACTATTTCTATGGCCATTTTCAATAGCAATGTTAGTTTACCAGAGGGTAATCAATGATATGATATATCCCACTATAATTCCCATGAATATTCATCGCCATGAAAACAGAATATTACCAACCATAATGAGGATACATATATGCCAACCCAGTATACTCTATAGTATCTTCATTGCGGTTGATTTCATCCCCTATTCCCCATGAAAAGTCTGCCAACGTCAGGGCCAAGTGCAAAACCTCACGCAGATGGGCGATCTCTCCCTCTCTACCATGCCAGTGGCCTGGCAAAAATGGCAGCAGCACCGAGAATATGAAGATATCCCGAGAAAACATACAACATGTTGTATATATACATCCCCAAATGGCCGAACTATTCAGGTTAGTGAAATATGATAATTTACCCATATATATATAGTGGTTTAATGGTGATGAGTTAAGCACTGTGAGTTTTTTAAGCGATATATAGTTTCTATAATGGTAAGATTTCTGGGTCATAGTCGATGTATCCCAGATTATGGGATGTGAGTTGATGGCTAAGCCATCTGCCGATGAATCTTGATCATGGATACACCTGAAGTGGATAACTCCATAATACCGTTAGAATATACCCTCCAGTAAATTAACATAGACCCTGCCAGTCATCGGGGTTGGAAGACTAGTTTCCACTATAAATTGGTCATTTTCAGGGTCCAACTGTTAATTTATCAGAGGGTAAACCATAGATAATCCATATTAAACCATATTAAATAACAATTAAACCATAGATAAAACCATATTACCCATATTAAACCATAGATAATCCATAGATAATCCATATCAAACCATGGATATTTCCTGGGGGTAATGGACTGGGGGTAATGGTTTTGAAACAGAAAGATGAAAATGGCCTGGGTCCACACCTTCGTTTGCGTCCTTATGACGCGTGGGAACTTCTCGCGGCGGAGTTGGACGTTGGAGTTGCTGGTGCAATTTTTCAGGGTCAATGTTAGCATTTACCAAAGGCTAATAATCACATTAATTATATCACATTTACTTATAGGATATAACCAGGATATATTGATGGATATTGATACTATATAAGCATCACATTTAGTTATAGGATATATTAAGGATATTAAATGGATAATCCAAACATTGCTTATGATTCCCAAATGGATGGTTTATGATTGTTTTAGCCACATTCATGAATATTACCCTCTGGTAATTTGTTACATAGCTAATGAACATGGCCATAGAAATAGTGAGTTTTCCCATTCAACATGGTGATTTTCCATAGTTTTTTGTAGGTTTACCAGAGGGTAATGTTCAGTAATACGTGGACATTCTGAAACCATGAGGATCCATGAGGCATGAGTGATTCATGGGACATTCGTAATCACTCGCTCGCAAGATATCAAAAAATACGAAAATCATACAGATATCTAATAAGTAAGACTAAGCTGTTCTGCCTCCATGTGCCGTTTGGGCTGCCTCCGGCAGAGAGTCTTTTCTGGTCAATGGACAGCTCCCCATTCAATGTACACTGCATGCACACACAGATGCAGATGCAATGTATGTATATATATAATATTATATTATATGCATGTAGGTCGGGACCATAAAGGTAATTGATGAGGATTAATAGGGAATAATGGGGAGCAATGGTGATACATTGGTTATTTCGCCAAGGATATAGTATCCGGATAAATTATAACGACCGACCCCCGACCTCACTGGAACTGTAACTATCCCAGATTGTTGCCTTATTTCAGATGAGTGAATTAATACAATTTTATCCAGATAGATAGGTAGATAGGTAGGTAGGTAGATAGGTAGATAGGGAGATAGGTAGATAGGTAGATAGATATGTACCAAGTTGTCGCGAATCAATTTCCCAATCGAATATCCTGATTTGCCCTGATTGTTCAGATTACCAAAGGGTCATCCTCATCCTCATCATCACCAATATTTGTCAAATATCTCAAGTGTTCACTGTTGACATATCTACACATATATGCTATTACTCGCATTATATATATATATTATCATCAATCCCAGTTATTTATTGCTAAGTATAACAATCTCTCGTCGCCTTTAGCTTAGCTGAACTCTTCGAGAAGGCGATGGAGAGAGAGACAATCTATAACATCATTGGTTTAACCTTGCTTTTTGCTGTTGCCCCCCTTGGGTTCAAGATATACCCCCAACAATGTCAACTTGTCAACCAAGTCCCGCCTTCATTGTTGATGAACACACACACACACACACCTACACAATAGATATACATACATACATATATATATAATAATAATATATATATATATGATCAAATATTAGCATCATTAATCATTAACACAGCCTTTTTATTGGCGGCCCATCGTCGGATATCGTCGGTGCTTTTTTGTGCGTCGAGGAGTTGCAGACTTTGACTCAGACTCTGGCAGCTCTGGAGATGAGGGCCTTGTTTTGGCCTGACAGTGGCCTGTCTGAGGCGTTTCTTTTTTTGGATTTACCCTCTGGTAAACAGCCACATAAATATGGGAAATCACCATTTTTACTGGGTAAATCCACTATTTCAATGGCCATTTTCAATAGCTATGTAACAAATTACCAGAGGGTAAAAACCAATACGAAAAGCACTGGTTTTAGATGGTTTAATAGGGAGAATCATGGGATAATAAATGGGAAATCATATTAATAATGGGATAATGGGATAGTCATAGTGGGATGATAATGGGATAATACGGGCATAATGATGGGAGAATGATGGGAGAATGAGAAGGTTGTAGGCGACTTGGAAAGAACCAGTGAAGCAGTGAATTTCTGTTGTGAACTGTGTGGATTCACCATAGGTATAGAAGTTACGTCCCAGCTTGTTTGATTATGATCGTGGTTGTACCCATTATCCCATTAATATCTCATTACTATCCCTATTAAAACATATAAATTCCATATAAACTCATATTAACTCACCATGGATAGAACTTTCTTCCCTCTAATTTGTTCGTTGAAGTGAAACGCAACAGTTGAAACTGAACAGTGTGTGGGCCCGTGGCAGCTGGAGAGAGAGAGAGAGAGAGATGGATTTTCCACTGCGACCTTTGATTATAATAGGGTATATGACTATAAATGATTAATTATTATGTCTGGGCATGGCTCATGTGTAACTGGGGAAACTCACCATTGTTGGGAAGCAGTTGTGAACATTCCTGGGCAGAACCAAGTAGAGATCAGAGAATCTTTCGGTTCGGTTCAACCGCCAATGTCGGGTGGTGAAAAAAAATCATCAGTGCCCGCAACGGGAAAGTCTGTGCAACTGCTGTATGGGCGTTGCTCCAAACATGTCCAAACCGCATGATCTTCGCAAATGTCCAAAGGGGCCCTAGATGAACATCCCAGCACCATTTTCGGTTGGCTTTCCCCGCCAAGTTGGGGGCCACAGTTTCTCTGATGAGTAAAGAGGAGGGCAGGTATACCCTCTGGTAAACAGCCACATAACTATGGAAAATCACTATTTTTAATGGGTAAATCCACTATTTCAATGGCAATTTTCCATAGCTATGTTTGTTTACCAGAGGGTACATGATCTCTTGCGGATTGCTGTGCCACCTTGGAAAAGACACAGAGGAACCATTTGGATGTTCGTTTCCAACAACATGAAAGCAGTGATTTCCCAATTGAAGGTTGGATTTCCAAAGGCTATATAATTCTCAAAGCTAATCCAAAAGATTAGGTTTGAATGCAACAAAGGCATGTCGCACTCGCAGAAATTTGCAAAGCTGGAAGTTAAGGGTAAACGTACCGTTGATTTAGAGTAGCGCATGTTGTTTCTCATATGTTCTTCTCTATATATATGTGCAGGTTCCTGAATGGTTTCAAATGCATAGAACAGAGAACAATGAAATCATGAATCATGAGGTAAACCCACTAATAGTTAACCATGAGATGTTCCCATGAGATGTTCCCATTTATCTATGGGTGTTTTTGTTCACTTGCTATGCATGGGTCCTGCACATCCAACTAATCTCTTGCAATATCTTGCAATCAAACCTCGCAATGGAAAAGCCTGTGTTTATACACAAGATTGCTGCATTTTCTCTCATTTTCCTTTGGCAACGATTTGCATTCCTTGGCCATGTAGAGATTGGTGCCAAGTCCACCCTGGCTCATTGTGGTTCCTTTTGCTCAATGTTTTTCACACAAACTTCCAGGCAGATTGCCGAAAAAATTATGTCGCCTTCCCCAGCACTGCCGTTTTGGCATGGCTTGAAGACAGCAAGAAGTAGTATTGAAAATGAGTCCCTGAAGATGCACTTCAATACCAAGACAAGCAAAGAATTGATTGAGATCACGACTGCCTGCATTTGGCACAATGCAGGCAGACTATGCTGGGCTTTACATTGGCCCTGCAGACCCCCTGGGTCACATCTGCCAGGTGATTGGATTATGTAAAAGCACAAAAACAGAAGTGGGAGAGTGGGACAATGTTGGAAAAAAACGAAACGAATTGCTACTAGCCTTTGGTGAACTAACATTCTCTGGTATAGATGTCCTTTTCCCATCGGTTGTCTGATTAATAGAGAATATAGAGGGGTTTGTTTACCCCTTTAACAACAGCCAATTAATGATAGATGCTATACCAAACCGGCCCCTCTGCTTTTACCAAAAGGACATTATTGATCTCTGGATATCTCTGGTATAGATTCTAGATAGCTCATTTAGTTCGATCATTTACCCACGTATGTCTCCGTAAGTTCCCGTCTTCGAATGCTGAGTTCCCAGGTGCTGCCGTGACGGCCGACGCCTCGCCATACAAGGACATGCACCCCGCGTACACTGCGATCACCTTGAGCTGCTCCTGGATGGATGATGGGTGACACCGGGTCATGAAAATCGTCATGTTCATAGATCATTAACCTCTGGTAAACAGCCACATAACTATGGAAAATCACCATGTTTAATGGGTAAATCAGGGTAAATCCACTATTTCAATGGCAATTTTCAATAGCTTTTTGTATGTTTACCAGAGGGTAACCTCACCATAACTTGGTATAACTTGAGGCTTTTTACGAAAATCGCCAGGCCCATTGGCCTCGGATGTGGACGCGATTTTTTTGGGCCAACGGGCGAAGATGGTGTCCCCAAGGAACCACATGGAAGCACATGGAAGCACCATATGAATCCAGACAGGAAAATGTATCAGGATAGTTCACCTGTCATGCTAGACACGGTTTGGTGAAGATCGAGGCAACAATGCTCCAGAAGGTATCGTATATTTGCCTCCAGTGTGCCCAAACAATCGCCCAAGTGCGGCTATATCACATTTTTCGAGCATAATGTTAGTTGAAGAAGACCCGAACAAGTGTGAAGTAAGATACTGGTTGGTGGTTTCAAACATGAATATATATATATATATATATTCCAGTTCATAAAAAAAGGGATGTCATCCTTCTCATTGACTCATATTTTTCAAGATGGTTAAGTATACCACCTGCCAGGTGAAGTAAGATATGCCATGGTGAACTTCACAAGCCGGAAAATCACAGAGATTTTTCGCAAAGCCAATCATAGCAATAACATGATGCATACCATAGATGTCCCAAATTCCCATTGGTTGGTTGATGAAAATGGAGGATATTTTAAGGGGTTTGAAGAAACCCCCGAAAAACAACAGGTTTCTATGATGATAGATGGGATTAACCACAAACCGGCCCCTCTATGTTTACCAAAAGGACATTATTGATGCATACATGTGTAAAAACTATATGAACAATGAGAACTTTATTTTTGCACAACAGAATTATAGGATGATCAGAATCATTATCTTAAATATCCTAAATCATCTTAAATCTGGTCCAAAAACTTGGGCCATCATTAAATCACCTAAATCTTATGATTCAAAAACTTGGTCCTTATTTTTCGCCTTTTTTTTTTCAACGAACTGATCGAAGTTTTCGGACGCCCAGGTGCTGACGTGACACTGAGCAACGACCTGCCAGATGGCCTCGCCGGGACGGTGACCTTCGGCATGGACTCCATGGTGTCGAAGCTCGGAAACAGCAGATTTACCCTCTGGTTATGTCAAACATCACTATTGAAAATGATCATTTATATATAGTGGATTTTCCCATTAAAAATGGTGATTTTCCATAGTTATGTTAGTTTACCAGAGGGTATTTAAAAATCACCGGGGGATACAGGGGTGATGGGTTTGTGATGGGTATAGTGATGGGGATAGCTATTTTTTTCAAATATCCAAATATATCCACATATCCAAATCAAAGTTTATGATGGTGACTTCTAAAAATGGATATTTGATTTGGAAGTGTTTTATGGATTGGTTAGATGTGTTTCGAAGCTAGATGATTTTGGGTTTTCAAGAAGTGAAAAGTGATTTGTGGTTTTGTTTTTTTTTGAAGTCAGACAAGTTAGTATTCTGTTCATTGGTTTGATGCTGATTATGGTGATTTTGCTATCAAACATGTCGTTCAGAATTGGACAGTTTCAGTTAGTTTAATAAGAACGATCACTGGCAGTCATGGGTAAGTGGAGATACACTCTGGTAAGCTAACATAACGATGGAAATCACCATGTTTACTAGGTAAATCAACCATAAATTGCAATTTTCAATAGCTATATTAGTTTACCAGAGGGTAATATATGATGGTGGACTATATGAGGGCTTCTTGGAGGGGCCTAAGTTATCATCCAAAGTGATTCTAGTTTAACAAATTGAAACCATCACACGCTTGATGGTCGATTGGGTGACGTTTGTATTGTAAGTAGCTGCGAGACCTGCTGGTGCTGGGGAGATGTAAACTTGGAGATCCAAGACAAGTTGGGGACTATGTTGGGTGGGTGAATAGGCCAGCTTTAGATCACGGCGCCCGCAAGAGGGCGGGCGTTTGTGCAACTTTTTACTCCATTGCCCTTATTTCTCCCTCCTCCTCCTCCTCCTTCTCCTATGTTTCTTTTGATCGCTATTGGGGTGGACTTGGTTGATCTTGTTTGTGGGTTGGGTTGGGGAACTAACGTCCTCGCACTTGCACACCTACGCACTTCGGTGTGTCGTCAAAGGTTCCAAAAGTCATTTTGGACAGCTCTTGATTGGGCAGCTCTTGATTGGTCCGAAGTGCTGCAAGGGTTGTCGAAAACCGCTTCGGAGACCCTTGCAGGGATTTTGGACGTTTTGCTGATGTCAAGTTCCAATGAAATCACTAAAACGCACCAGAAGGCGCATGAAAATCCTTTAAAAAATCCTGGCCTCCAACAAGCACGGTCACTCAGTTTTAGCCATCTATTTGTGGATTTCATACCTGCTTAAAGTATCTTAAAGTCATACAAGCTTTTTGCTCGGTATCTAAGATTAGCAACGGGCATCATTCTAATGCAAATTGCTCTTTTTGGGCGCATTGGGTTGTTCGCGGGTCTCATACGCAACCCCCGAATTTCAACACCACTATAATATGATACTGATATAGAAATATATGATATATAGAATATATAGATATAGATATCTCCACTCTGAATCCCCTAAAGCTATGAAGTAACATGAAATAACCACCATACTCATGTAAGAGTCACAATTTCGAAACCTAAATGGCACCATGTCCATCTCACCACCTGGAAAACTCAGAGGACGGGCTGGACCTATTCGGGCACCACCTTCGACGCTTTGACCAGCCAAATGGATAGTTTGACCTGGACCTGCCCATCGTGCCTTGGCGCCTGTGGAAATGACATGAAATGACTGGCCAACCACCATAAATTTTTATCTGGTTGGTGGTTTGGAACATGATTTTTTTTTCCCATAATATATGGGATGTCATCCTTCCCATTGACTAATATTTTCAGAGGGGTAGGTATACCACCAACCAGGTATCCATTGGTAAGCTTCAAAATGATGAAAGCGTGCACTACTTTGCTATGATGTGTCTTTTCTATCTTTTTCGGCAATCTATCACACTGAATTCCACGGTTGGATACAATTGCTATAAATAGAGTGGTGTTCCAAAAGTGGCCGAAAAAAAACAGTGGGGGGAAGCGTAGAACTACGTTGCTGATCGCAGATGAGATGAACAGCCAGTGAACCCTGTGGAATTCTAGGTAAGCTGACTCCCAAAATGGAGGATTACCCTCTGGTTATGACTAACATAGCCATGGTATAGATGGCCCATAGAAATAGATGATTTTCCAATTAAAACCTCCATTTATAAGGGATTGTCCATGGCTATGTTAAGTAACCAGATGGTATATAGATATAATTGGCTTTACGAAGTGGCGGAAGTCACCCCACGAAACTTTTTTTTTTGGGGTAGATCTCGGTCAATCATGCAGGTTTGATGCACGCATGCCATGTGCATCCCAGTGGCTAAGTACTCATGATCGGTTTAGTTCACCCAATTATGTATGGAAATGTCCGAACTATTCCGAACTTACCCTCTGGTTATTTAACATAGCCATGGTATAGATGGCCCATTTATAGATGGTTTACCTATTAATAGCATGGTGGATCTTTCCATGGCAAACTGTGAATGTCATAACCAGATGGTATCTGTTACTTGTAGATGGTACTAGCAACTGACTGGGATGAAAACCTGAAAGTTTGATGTGTGTCCTGTTTTCTTGAGCAGCTGGCTGGCTGGATGATTTTACCTATGCCAAGAGCTCTTCAGCTACCAAGATTTTGGATGGCTCAAATTTCTGGTGCAGTTAAGGTTACAAATGGGCACAACCATTGCTATAACCTCCATAAGTAATATGATCCCTAAGCCTATAAAATACATATAAATACGGTTATGTCCACTTATAGCCTACAGCTGAAACTGCACTTCCAGGTAATGAGGTAAATCATGGTAAATCCAATCGAAGTCTCCAACCCCAATTTCGGTTTCGGAAATTAGGTATGATGACCCGTTGATTGAAATCAATTGGATTGCTTTGAACGCTGAAAATTATGTGCCCAGTTGTCATAAAATGTAACCCGTACCTAAGTTACCCATTTTGCTGCTGCTTGTAGGTTTGATTTTAGATAGACAGAACTGGCTTATCATAGAGAAATAGATGTGATTATAGATAGATGTAACTTCTTTATTTAGATGCAGGATAATCATTTTGTATAATCATGATGCACTTATGTATACATTGCATTGATGGGTACCGCCCAATAATAGGGAATTGTTTTTTTTTTATCGGTTTACCTTGTATAGGTATATGTGACAGTATGTGTATATAAGACGCATACTAATTGGTGATATAAATGTAACTTAACTGAAGAGATGGATGGTTCCCAATCACCAAAAGTTTTAGTGACACTTACTATCAACCAACCGTAAAAATAAATCCTAATTCGATGATTATCCCATTATTAGCTATTACAGCATCATTCTCCCATTTCTACCCCATTATAATTATAGTCCAATTACAATCCCACAGGCTTACCAAACTACAGCTAAGTTGGTGCTAGTTCACTCGGTAAATTCCAAGATTTATGGTGGATATAACGACCAAACGTATCAAACGTATCATGGAGGGTTATAAAGCATTCTAAATCATTACCCTCTGGTAAACTAACATAGCTATGGAAAATCACCATTTTCAATGGGTAAATCCACTATAAATGGCCATTTTCAATAGCTATGTTTGACATAACCAGAGGGTATAAATCCCCGTGAATGGATTGACAGGTTACCGGCGTCAAAATGAATTCTTCACTAAAATAATGTCCACTTGACTTTGCCTTGCCGACCATGTCAACCCTCTTGTCAAATTATCAAGTGATGTATTGTTCAAAAAAGAGCCACTAGTGATCAATACAGCCATGTATTAAGTATATGATCAGCCATTATCTTGACTTATTAGATGGGATAGTATGATAATTAACTATATATTATACATAAATTACATTATCTTAACTGATCAGCCATATATATATATATATATTATAGTCAATGGCTCAATGACTTCATTGTCAGCCATTAATTCGGGGGAGCCATGGGTCCCGCAGGTTGAGTGCCTATACCTGCACCAGCGGCGCCACCAGCACGGTGTGCGATGCCGGTGCTCAGTTCGTGCAGAATATTAAGGAGCCACTGGTACCTCGGACGGTGACCTTCCCAAAATGTGGTGGCTTTATATGGTTTAGTATGGTTTAGTATGGATATCAAGTTAGATAGATAGATAGATAGATAGGTAGGTAGATAGATAGATAGATATTAATGGGATAAAAGTGGAACAAGGATTTAAGATGGTTTTTTATATGCTCGAAAAATGGGATCATCATGGGATCATCGTGGAAAAAAACCATCCGATCTCATCGGCTCCATGGCTGGGAAATCCCTCAAAAATTGTGGGATTTTTTGAATGGGACACTCATCGAGCTACCCTCTGGTTATGTCAAACATAGCTATCGAAAATGGCCATTGAAACAGTGGATTTTCCCAATTAAAAATGGTGATTTTCCATAGTTATGTTAGTTTACCAGAGGGTAAATGGCTGGATTTTTCAGTTCTTGGGGATGCTATTAGGAGCTACCCGACCTGGTAAACGTTTACAGTTTGCGAACTGGAAAATCAACACCATGCTATGTAGCTGGGTAAATCCACGACATTTCGACTGGGCCATGGCTTCAATAGCTTTTTGTATGTTTACCATTTCGGGGAAACATTCATTTTCCTATTGTTTTCCTATGGTTTTCCTATGTTAGTTTACCAAAGGGTAGTGAATTGTGGTTCTTCACCATATTATGACATCGTGAACGTTTCGGAACCGGCAGATTTGCTGGTTACGGTTCAATGGATGGTTCAATGGGGATCTCAGCCACAAAATGAGGCTCGGAGCGATCCGAAGCGAAATGATCGATACCCTCTGGTTATGTCAAACATAGCTATTGAAAATGGCCATTGAAATAGTGGATTTTCCCATTAAAAATGGTGATTTTCCATAGTTATGTTAGTTTACCAGAGGGTACCAAGAAATGATCGATAAATGAATACACATGGTGGGTTTACACTGGTTTACATATCTATCTGTCGAGGTTAGGGATGTCAAACTGCATTAAAAATGCTGGAATTGGATTGGGATTCCATAAGAACATGTGTGATTCATCACGGTGCGCAAGATCTCAGTTCTGGATTTATCCGTCAGCAAGTTGAGATTTGTCACGGGAAAGAATGGTGTTTTTTCAAAGTGATGGTGAGGCCGCAACTTGCATAAACCATCATAAACCTACAAGAATATCACTATGTCGTTGCAAAATGGCAAAGGCAGGAAGAAAAAACATGAAAAAAACGCAATGATGTGCCTGATAAAAATTTGGGTCGAAGCTTTGAGGCCGAAAGATGATCATTTTCCAATGACCAACCATTAATTCATTTTACCTATTCTTGGTGCTGAAAGCCAATGAAACCCTACCAGGCTCTACCATTTCTTGCAGAAATAAGCTTGAAAAAAAGTTAGGGCAAATGTTGGCCAACATTCTGAGGTGACTCAGAATAAGTTCAAATGCATCTACCAGGTTCGCAGAACTGGGCAGCAACGGGTGCTAAAATTGGTGACTGGTGGAGAGCATTTGGCGAATGATTTGGTAAACCAACCGATGGAGAATAATGGATAACACTGGCACATCAAGCATGATTTGCAATTTATATATGCTGTATGCATATCACAACACAGAAACCATTTATTTGAGAGCAAGTGTGGCCCTGTTGGCACGGGATCATGCCATGTTTGCAGCACTGTTGGTCAATATAATTGCATATACCCTGTGGTTATTTAACATAGCCATGGAAAATGGCCCATTTATAGATGGTTTGCCTATTAAACATTGTGATTTTTCATGGCTATGTTTAATAGCCAGATGGTAATAATTACAGAGTAAGCTGATGGGTAGGTTCATGATTGTTGAGCAGCAAACGCCCAGTTTCTGTCGGTTGGCAACTCCACAGAAGGCAAATCCGGCATTTTTAGATCATTTTCTTGGGAAAGGTCCTAGGTTTTCCATGTGTCAATTCACCTTGGGAAGGTATTTGTATCCAATATGGTTGCAACTTGCAAACATCCAGCAAGCATGGGCAACCATGAAGGGCTACTTGGATGTCCTTCTTGAATAAGTGGTGCGTAACCATACTTGGAGTTGTCATGATGATGTTTTTCAGACATAGAAACTAACTATTCCATCTACTGGGAAATCCCACCATCACCCATAGAAGACTGGGTCATATTTCATGGCTTGGGAAACCATATGGGATTGGCGTCCGTGGCTCGTGGATGCCCTTTTTTTGAGCAGCCGCAGTTCTTTTCTACAAGTATTCAAAGTTAACAACCTCATCTGGTTGGTGGTTTCAAACATTTGTTATTTTCCATATATGGGATGTCATCATTCCCATTGACGAACTCCATCATTTTTCAAGATTGTTTTTTAACCACCAACCAGTCATAATTAACCAATAATTAACCATTCTTAGCCATGATTAACCACTATTAACCACTATTAACCATTAACCAACCAGTTATTCATTGTAACAGTCTGGGAAAATCCCCAAGGTATTTTTGCTTCCCCAAAAAGTTTTCACCAGGTCCTTGGGGCCCCCTTGGGGCCCCAATCCCCCACGGATGATCATCGTCCGGGAAAAACCAATGCCATGAAATCACCGTTATTAACCATTATTATCCATCATGAATCATCATTAGTCATCATTAACCCACATTAAATCCACATCAATCGACATCAATCCCCATTAACATTCCCATTCACATTTCCATTATATGTTTATTATAATCACCATTAATCACCATTAATCACAATTGTTAACCATCATTAATCATCATTAACCACTATTGTTCATTGTTAGATGTCTGCTATCTCCGCAGGTGGACCCCACAGATGGTGTCACCATTTGCAACCCGCGGGACATGACCAGCACCGGCGGCGTTTGGAGTGGGCAGTGCGTGGCTGGGCCTTGCTGGGCCAAGGTATACGCTCAGGTAAACTAACCATAGGAAAACCATAGGAAAACAATAGGAAAACCACAGGACAACCATAGGAAAACCATAGGAAAACCATCATGTTATATCCACAAAAAAACTTCACTCACCGCGTTATCTGCGTCAACTTCGCTTTCCAGGGGCCCAGGGGCCCACCGATGAGCGTTTAAGCATGAACAAATACGACATGGTTAACATTTTACCACATTTAACCACATTTAACTACATTTAACCAACGTGGTTTGACATGGTTTTGCCAAGAAACATTGGACCGCTGGTGTTGGAATTCTTTAACCAACCAATCATCAGATTCAGCCATCAACAAAGGGTGGCCCCAAGGGGCTCCCCCTTGGGGCCCCTTGGGGCAAAGCTGTGGGACTAGCTGGGATTCACATGAGCACCTATAGCAAAAGATTAAAGTAACGAAGTATCAATCCAACGTTGATCCATCAAAAGGAGCTGATTTTTTGCATTAAAAAACGGAGGGTTAGCCATCAAGGACTACTGGTACCAGTTTAGAGTTAAGAATGTGATGTGATTTTGGCCAATATGATGTCAATCCCAACCAGAATGGGAATAAAAAAAGGAATTGTAGTACCATCAACATGGAAATTATGGGTGATTTCACCACCAAGAACGGACGTCCACGGAAGTACATGGCTCAACCAAGAAACAAATATACCGTTCCTCCAACATAGACCCTGCCATGACTCATGACTTCGAGGTCAGAAGTTTGCCCAACTTGTCCTGATTGGTTTGGAACATTTTTTCCATTCAGTTGGGAATGTCATCATCCCAACCGACTAACCACGAACATTTGGATTATTTTTCCCATCATATTGGGAATGTCATCATCCCAACTGACTAAGTCCATCATTTTTCAGAGGGGTAGGGCTCAACCACCAACCAATGTCAGTGGGGGCCGGTTATCAATGTCAGTTGGGGGCCAATGGTGTCACCGGTGATTCCAGCCCCATGATCTAAGAGATGGGTAGCTCTGAGATAGCAGCCTCAGCTTTCCATGAGATTTTCACCGCAAAGCCGAAGAGTTAACCGTTAGTTATGTGCGTCAATTGAGCTATTCAGTGGGGCCTCAGCTTGTATAACTATATAAGGTCAATAATGTTTAAGTAGTTGATGGTTTAGCCATGTTTAGCCAATGGCGAATAGTGGCCAACAATGGCTAATAACAGCTAATAACACTTATATGTATGACGATTAGTGTTGATAAAACTCTTGTATAAATATAAGCTATTATTACTGTAGCTAACTATCTGGTTGGTGTTTTCAAACATGTTTTATTTTCCATAATATATGGGATGTCATCCTTCTCAATGACGAACTCATATTTTTCAAGATGGTAAACACTACCAACCAGCCATAATTAACCAATAATTAGCCATGATTAACCACTATTAACCATTAACCATTAACCAACCAGTTATTCATTGTAACAGTCTGGGAAAATCCCTCTGTATTTGTTTTAACCACATTACCATGAAAATCACCGTTATTAATCATTATAATTATATCATTATTATCCATCATTAATCATCATCAACCATCATTAATCATCATTAATCATCATTAATCATACCATAAAATCACCACTAATTACCATAAAATCACCATTAATCAGCAACTATCATTAGCCATCCGTCCATCCGTTTTTACAAAGGTGACCTCGCTGACAAAACGCGCTGACTTTTTCGCTGCTGACACCGAGGTCGCTGGCGAGGACACGGTGCAACCCTTCAAGGTGGTGGACTGCACCATCCAGGAGCAACTCAGCAACCACTGGGAAGATCAACCGGATTCAGGTTGTGTCATCAAAGATCCATGGGTAGGTAGAAAAAAATGGGTAGATTTAGCCACTAAATCTCGAACTCAAAATCTAAATCCGGGAAATCCTGGAAAGCCACAATCGGAATTGGGATGGATCCATGGGAAAAAAAGCAGTGATAAACCAAGAGAATCCGGTGAAATATGGATTTTATCGGAAAAAATGATCGAAGTAGGTGGATTAAACATGGCACGCCATGGAGCTGATTACCAGAGGATATAGCTGATAGCCTATCTGGTGTTTCAATGGGGAGCTGTATACGGAGCCTTTTGAGAGATTTACCACCTGACGGGGAGATCAGTGGATTAGTTGCAACCTGAATCTGCAGCAACCGCCTTTTGGGATCAGATTTTTGGAGCAAACAATTGGGGATACCACCAAGAAACAAACTGCCATGAGCAACGAACTTAGTTGAATGTGGGCAAGCATCTGAAATTTCTAAATGAAATCTGCAAAAAATGATGCCAAAACTTTTTTGATGCTGGGTGGGGGGGTGGTTTGGAAAGGTATGTCATGAGGTGGGGGGTTTTGGAGGGTCTCTCATGGTATGGCATTCATGGGCTACATGGTTTGTCATGTCCAGTTATGTTACATGGCATGGCACGCATGGAATACATGTCGGGGGCTTGTCATGTCATGGCATGACATGGCATGCATGGAATACATGTCGGGGGCTTGTCATGTTAGGGCATGGCATGGCATGTATGGAAAACATGTCGGGGGCTTGTCATGTCATGGCATGACATGGAATACATGTCAGGGGCTTGTCATGTTAGGGCATGGCATGGCACACATGGAATACATGTCGGGGATTGCCATGTCATGGCATGCATGGAATACATGTCGGGGATTGCCATGTCACCATGCATCTATGTTGCCATGCCATGTCCAGTGGCTCAAAAGCTGGGCCGTGCAGCCAAACACTTCAGCTGAACTTTGGCCGGATTAGTGCTCCTGACCTGTTTACCTTGGTCGAAGAAGCCGTGTGGGCACCGCGATCATGTTGTACTGTAATCCTGCTGCGACCCCGACACGCCATTCCGCTCAACAGGCCCAACAGGCTTGCATGGCATCTTGTGTTGATGTGTTGATTCTAATAGTTCTCAGTCAGTATATCCCCGCACCAATTTGTCACTGATTTGTCACTGTTCATTTTTTTTTGACTGTTGGCCGTGCACGTCGACTAAGAGCAAAGTTCTCTCACATCTTCCATGGCGACTGGTTCCACTGGGACTACCTATGGGACTATCCAGCTCATAGCATGTGGTCGCAAGTTTGAGTACCGTGGATTTCACGGACAGTAGCTTGACTTGCAATTGCCATGGCCTCATGACCTGACATGACCATGCCACATGACCTGTACATGACCTGTCACATGAGCTGTCACATGACCTGTAGCATGGCCTGTTGTTCGGCAAGTATTGACGGGATGTGACAGTGCCTATGGTCTCTGAGGGGGGACTCAACTGACGGTGCCTTGGTGCTCAACTTCCAAACGGGGTGGGGGCGAATGACTTCTTTTTGGGTGGCGTTGTGCCATGGTTGCTTGTTTTTGCATGTGCTAGGATATGCTGTGTGATGATCTGATATCTAGGTTGGGCACCGCAATCATGTGCATGACTTTGGGGCCAATACACACGGTCATGTCATTTTCATTAGAGCTCGTGTGGCTTCCGCAGAGCACTTGTACCTCATCCAAAGGCTTCGGACCACGCAGAGTTTGTCATCCTGGAAGTGTATGCGGACACTCTCTTCCCTCATCGTATCCTGAAATGACATTGCATGAAGTTGTGTTGGCATTCATGTGTTGGCATTGCATGGCCATACATCATGATGACATGGCATGGTTTGACATGATGACATGGCACGGTTTGACATGATGACATGGCATGGCATGGCACGGTTTGACACAATGACATGACTTGCCATGAGTTGTTAGGATGACATGACATGACATCAGGTGGCATGAGCATAAGTGGCATGCATGACATGCATGACACAAGATGCCTTAGCACGACCATGGTCAGTACTGATTTGCTGGCCATTGAATCCTGAGACTTCACCGACAAGAGACACGGGGAGAAGAACACTGGCCTCGATGACAGCTGTTAAAACCAGCTTTTGGAAGACCACCCGGATGTGGTGAAGTGGGCGAAGAATTTGGCCAGAACCCTCTTGCCCCTTGACGGCAGGTGGGTACTGGATGAAACATCCGAAAATGAGGAAGCTTCAGGTGGTCCCGAGCCTATCTTGGTGTCGGAGATTGAACCTGGAGAGAAGGGCCTGTTGAGAATCCTTCCGCTTCTGAGCCTTCTGGGAGCTCTAGCTCAAAGAGAGTGGAACCTGAAAAACAATGAATGTAGTATGCATAAATGTTAGGCACATGAATGCGGAACTTAATTTTCCAATGAAGGGACTAATCACCTTTCGTTGGCCTAGTTGCTTTAGGAACACGGACTCATGGCAAAGAGCGAATGGTTAAACATATCCCTGTTGGAATTCGGACCAAACCTGGGGTTCCATTCTATAGGGACTAAAACGAAAACCCAGGACTAAGGGGGGGTGATTTTCCCTATAGAATAGAAACCCAAGAAAGCCAACAACCCCCTGCCACTCCTATAAAATGAAAACCCAGCCTTATATTGGCCACCGCTTGGAACAAATAATCCACTATAGAATGAAAAATTGGGTCCCAGTGATTAGGAAAAAGACACCTTATAGAATAGAAAACTGGGTTTGCAATGCCTTAAGTTTGGTTTCACTTTTTGGATCTGGGCTGGCACCAGTCCACAAAAGAATATACTTGGTGACTATTTTACAGAGGGGGGATTGGATTACCATTTTATAGGAACTGATCCAAGAGGAGCCGTGCCTCAGCATGGCCAGGCTCAGAAACATTCATATAATGATGTGTATATATTACAATACACACATATATATATATAAATAAATCTATGTATCTATCTATGTATCTATCTATCTATCTATCTACCTATCTATCTATATATATTTAAAAAAGTTATACGCATGTATACGCACTATTATTTTGCCTACTGACAAGCCCCCTGCCACTCTTATAAAATGAAAACCAAGCCTGACACTGACAAACCACTATAGAAATACTGAAATACATAAACACATAATATACACACTATAGAATAAAACACTGGGTCCTAGTGGTCAAGAAAAAACCTACTGAATAGAAAACACTATTTCCAAGGCCCAAAATGTGGTTCACGTTTGGATCTGAGCTGGTGCCTTTCAAAAAAGAAACATCCTTGGGGACAATTTTTTGGAAGTGGTGTTGGATTTCCATTTTATAGGAGCAGCCCTGCTAAAAACTGATTCGTTAACAGTAATGATTACGTTTTCTGTTACACACTTTAATTTGCACTGTCATTGCCCACTGACACTCCCCCCTCCCCCTCCTATAAAATGAAAACCCAGCCGGACACTGACCACTACTTCCAAAAGATTATCCACGAGTGCCCTACTGGCTAGAAAACGCTATTTCCAAGGCCCAAAATGTGGTTTCACATTTGGATCTGAGCGCCATCTGAGCTGGTGCCTTTCAAAAAAGAAACATCCTTGGGGACAATTTTTTGGAAGTCCCGCTGGATTTCCATTTTATAGGAGCAGCCCTGCTAAAAGCTGATTCGTTAACAGTAATGATTACTTTTTCTGTTGCACACTTTAATTTGCACTATCATTGCCCACTGACACTCCCCCCTCCCCCTCCTATAAAATTAAAACCCAGCCGGGCACTGACCACTACTTCCAAAAGATGATCCAGGAGTGCCCTACTGACTAGAAAACGCTATTTCCAAGGCCCAAAATGTGGTTTCACATTTGGATCTGGGCTGGCACCTTTCAAGAAAAGAAATCATGGGGACAATTTTTTGGAAGTGGTGTTGGATTTCCATTTTATAGGAGCAGCCCTGCTAAAATCTGATTCGTTAACAGTGTTGATTACTTATTCGTTTGCAGTATGTTTCAATATTTTACAATATCATACAGCATTTACAATATTATTGCCCACTGACACCTCCCCTTCCACTCGTATAAAATGAAAGCCCAGCCTCATACCCACCGTTTGGAACAAATTATCGACTATAGAACGGAAAACTGGGTCCCAGTGATTATGATTAGGAAACATGCCCCCTCTAGACTAGAAACCGCTATTTCCAAGGCCCAAAATGTGGTTCACGTTGGGGCTGGCACCTTTCAAGCAAAAAAATCCTTGGGAACCATTTTTAGAGGAGTGGTTGGATTTCCATTTTAAAGGAGCAGCCCTGCACAAAAATGATTCGTTAACAGTGTTGGCCACTTATTTGTTTACAGTATGTTTCAATACTTTACAGTATCATACAGCATTTACAATATTATTGCCCACTGACACCTCCCCTTCCACTCCTTTAAAATGAACACCCAGCCTCATACCCACCGCTTCTAGCAAATAACCCACTATAGAATGAAAAACTGGGTCCCAGTGATTAGGTGCCCCCTATAGAATAGAAACCGCTATTTCCAAGGCCCAAAATGTGGTTCATGTTTGGGCTGGCACCTTTCAAGCAAAAAAACAATTGGGAACCATTTTTAGAAGAGTGGCTGGATCTCCATTTTGAAGGAGCAGCCCTGCACAAAACTGATTCGTTAACAGTCTTGGCCACTTATTTGTTTGCAGTATGTTTCAATATTTTACAGTATCATACAGCATTTACAATATTATTGCCCACTGACACCTCCCCTTCCACTCCTTTAAAATGAAAACCCAGCCTCATACCCACCGCTTCTAAAAAATAATCCACTATAGAGTGATTAGGAATCATGCCCCCTACAGAATAGAAACCGCTATCCCCAAGGCCCAAAATGTGGTTCACGTTTGGGCTGGCACCTTTCAAGCAAAACAATCCTTGCGAACCATTTTAAAAAAAGTGGTTGGATCTCCATTTAAAGGAGCAGCCCTGCACAAAACTGATTCGTTAACAGTGTTGGCCACTTATTCGTTTACAATTTTTTGCAGTCACTATTATTGCCCACTGACACCTCCCCCTTTCACTCCTATAAAATGAAAACCCAGCCTCATACTAATACTGGCCACCGTTTGGAACAAATTATCCACTATAGACTGGAAAACTGGGTCCCAGTGATTAGGAAACATGCCCCCTATGGAATAGAAACCGCTATTTCCAAGGCCCAAAATGTGGTTCATGTTTGGGCTGGCACCTTTCAAGAAAAGAAATCGTGGGGACAATTTTTTTGAAAAGTGGTTGGATCTCCATTTTGAAGGAGCAGCCCTGCACAAAACTGATTCGTTAACAGTCTTGGCCACTTATTTGTTTGCAGTATACTTTCAATATTTTACAGTATCATACAGCATTTACAATATTATTGCCCACTGACCCCTCCCCTTCCATTCCTTTAAAATGAAAACCCAGCCTCATACCCACCGCTTCTAGCAAATAACCCACTATAGAATGAAAAACTGGGTCCCAGTGATTAGGTGCCCCCTATAGAATAGAAACCGCTATTTCCAAGGCCCAAAATGTGGTTCATGTTTGGGCTGGCACCTTTCAAGCAAAAAAATCCTTGGGAACCATTTTTAGAGGAGTGGTTGGATTTCCATTTTAAAGGAGCAGCCCTGCACAAAACTGATTCGTTAACAGTCTTGGCCACTTATTTGTTTACAATATGTTTCAATACTTTACAGTATCATACAGCATTTACAATATTATTGCCCGCTGACACCTCCCCTTCCACTCCTTTAAAATGAAAACCCAGCCTCATACCCACCGCCTCTAACAAATAACCCACTATAGAATGAAAACCCGAGTCCACGTGATTAGGAAAAAGACCCTGTATAGTATAGAATAGAAAACTGGGTTTGCAATGCCTCAAGTTTGGTTTCACTTTTAGAGATGTTTTTCCCCCAAGCTGAATGGGCGCAATCCAGGTACCATTCTATAGTAAAAACTGGCCTACCAACCTCATCTCTATAGAATCGTGCCTCCAGGTTACCTATTTTATAAAGATAATTCCAAGGATGATTTAAAAATGCTTTTCGAGTCATTTCATGTTGACATGGTATGTTCTCCATGTTTTGCAAGTCTTGTCATGTTGACATGGCAAATTCTTCATAATAGCTAACAGCTAACATGTTACTTGAACTGTTATGCAACCACGGTCGTACTTCAAAGTTTATGTTGTCCTTGTCTCATTCGCCTTGCATAGTTGAACCTGTGTATCCATAGCCTGCCCCAAACCATTTCTTTTCGGAGATAATGTTGGATTTGCAATGGTTGTCTTGCACGCTCAAACCTGGGTGCTGGAGGTAATGCTCATTACTACTATTACTCAAACAAAAGGATTTGTCACAGGCTTTGCACATGCTTGCCTAAATAGCTACTAGACGTGCCAGGCTTCCAAACAGCTTCCGCGAACCAAAAGGCCCAAAAACAACCCAAAAAAAAATCTCTGTGGGGGGGAGAGGAGTTTTGTTTTCATCATTTTTCCGATGTGTTTGAGCCAATTCATTTTAGCAAATCTAGCAACTAGACGCGATGGTCAACTTAGGATTTGTCACAGGCTTTGTACGGCCGTACCCAGGTACGAGACGCGATGGTCAACTTTGGATTTGTCACAGGCTTTGTACGGCCGTTACGAGACGCGATGGTCAACTTAGGATTTGTCACAGGCTTTGCACGGCCGTACCCAGGTACGAGACGCGATGGTCAACTTAGGATTTGTCACAGGCTTTGTACGGCCGTACCCAGGTACGAGACGCGATGGTCAACTTAGGATTTGTCACAGGCTTTGTACGGCCGTACCCAGGTACGAGACGCGATGGTCAACTTAGGATTTGTCACAGGCTTTGTACGGCCGTACCCAGGTACGAGACGCGATGGTCAACTTAAGATTTGTCACAGGCTTTGTACGGCCGTACCCAGGTACGAGACGCGATGGTCAACTTAGGATTTGTCACAGGCTTTGTACGGCCGTACCCAGGTACGAGACGCGATGGTCAACTTAGGATTTGTCACAGGCTTTGTACGGCCGTACCCAGGTACGAGACGCGATGGTCAACTTAGGATTTGTCACAGGCTTTGTACGGCCGTACCCAGGTACGAGACGCGATGGTCAACTTAGGATTTGTCACAGGCTTTGTACGGCCGTACCCAGGTACGAGACGCGATGGTCAACTTAGGATTTGTCACAGGCTTTGCAACATACCTCACTGATTTTGGCGCGCAAGCCAAGTGACGTTTTGTCACTTGGCTTGTACGCCCGTACCCAGGTACGAGCGTACAAGCAGGCATTTTTCTATGTGACGCCCCTCTGAAACCCATACCTGTCACATACCAACCCCCCCCGCATGTACGCCCGTACCTGGGTACGGGCGTACGAGCCAAGTGACGTTTTGTCACTTGGCTTGCACGCTGGCATCACTGATGCAGCTTGTAAGGCTCAAAATTTCAATTTGACTTCAGGATTCTGACCTGGTGACCTCGTCTGACTCAGGGCTATGGCTGATGCGTTTGTTGTTGCAGCCCAAAGGCAACAGGGAGAAGCACAAAAAGCTCTGGTTAGGCTAATTCCTGCCTATTAGGTTATTTTAGTTTTTAATGTTAAATTCTATCTCTTAGGTTATTTGGTGTTCTGTCTTTTAGGTTGTTTGCCTGTTTGCCTAAATAGTTTATTTAGCCGAATAACCTAAAAACTGTCTTGTTTTAGACTTTGCTTTTCTTTCGTCAAGCTATATTTCCAACAGTTCAAACAAAAGACCCCGTCTTTTTCCATATTTGTTTCCTTTGGAATTTTTGAATTACATGCTTTTGGGCAAATAGTTTTTTTTTCAAATGTTTCTTCATTGTTTTGTGAGTGGTGTATGTCGTTTCTTTTGATATATGCGGGTCTGAAGTGATTTTTTGTGCCAAAGTGAAGCCTTTTGTGCTAAAGTGAATCTGTAAATTTCAGTCGGATATGTTTTAGATGGGGCAAGCCAACACAGCATGGAAGCAACAAAACACATGTCCAAAACAATATATGAGCAAATGGGTATGTCTCAACATGAAGTGTCCTTTTTTGACCCCAAAATGGTCACGTTGAAGCGAAAAAAGGTCACCTCATTTTCAGACATACCCAAACAAGAAAAAAACATGTTTTGCAACAATGGCAATGGATAGCTTTTGGGAGCGCCAAGCCAGCACAGGCTGAAAAAACCAAAAACAAGAAGAACAATGAAACCAACAAATGCAAAAACAACAACACAAAGTAATAAATCAAACAGTGTGAAAACAATTATCCAAAACCTAACTTGTCAGCTGCATCGTTTATGAAACTCAGAGGAGTTCATGTGAATTCACGGGTGCTCATTGCTCATGGGTGTTCATGCGTGTTTTTCATTTTTTCGGCTGCCACCCATTTAGCTTACTCAGTGGGTTTCCATGCCCAAAAAGAAAAATCAAAGTAATTTATCGTGAGGTTCGCGCGCGATTTTGGGGTATAAAATGGCACACTTGCTGATTTGGTTGGTGGTTTTCTCTCATGCGCTGCTATTTGGCTGCAAAACCTGTGCCTTGGTGACCAGATGGAAATCCCCGAGTTCTTGGTCAGCTCGGACTCGATGGTTATTTGTTTATTTTTAACATAAATTTGGGGCCAGAGAACCCCAAATCATTGGCAAACCCTGGCTTTGAATGTGTTTTTTTGAAATCATCTTGAACGTTGGCCAGTAACAGATTCATAAACAAAAGCGGTCAAGACTGGAAGGTTTTCCACTTGTAAGCAAGTAGTGGCAAGCACAAAATGTTTGCAAATTGCTTGGTGGGAATTGGTTGTATTCAAGGTGTTTTTGCAAAAACTAAACGGAACAATCCAGCCAAAACTTGATCAATCACTAAGGGGGTCTCCATCCCTCAAACCTGTGTACATCAAAACACCTTCCCAAAGATTTGCAATGACCTGGGGCTCTCCATCCTTGGCCTTTCTCCCCATTGAAAAAACAACGAAACTACCAAACAATGCAAGTGAGTTGAGGTGATCGGCATTCATGTCTTTGAGGCAAGTAAAACCAGAATTTACCCAAAATAAAGAGAAGGGTTGTCAATCCCAGAGCCCATCCATTACTACGTTACTACTTTTTTCGTCAAACCTATTTGCAAGAAAATGCAATCCAACCCAGAGTTAATCAATCACTTGGGCCTTCCCATGCAAATCCATTTCCTGAAAATTAATCCAAATGTTTTGCAATGACTTGGGGCCCCCCAGTCATCAGATTCATTCACATGTGCATGGGAAAATCTCTCCCAGAAAGTGTATGGTTGAAGATTTGTTGATGGAAAAAAGTGATTGACCAACCATTTTTTTGACAAAAAACATTAAAAAAAAACAAGTTTTTTAAAATAAAATCAAGATTTTTGCTGAATAAACATCATTTGATTGACTAAAAACCCAGATTTCTCTTGAATAAAATCATTTTGTGAATAAATCCAAGGTGTTTTTAAGATTTTCAAGGAAATGAGGTGTAAGTTTGATGTAAGTTTGCATGAAAACTTTTGAGGTGCAAGTTTACATCAAACTTACACTAAACTTACACATCAAGAGTGTAAGTTTACACCAAACTTACATATCAAAAGTGTAAGTTTACATCAAACTTACACATACAAGTGCAAATTTACACTTCTCAGTGTAAGTTTGATGTAAACTTACACTTTTGATATGGGTATGGGTCAAAATTGAGTATCCCAGTTATTCGATGGTTAATACTGAAAATAGACTTAAACCTGTGGTCTCTGAGGTCCTCAATTTTGACCCATATCCATATGTAAGTTTGGTGTAAACTTACATAGTGTAAGTTTGATGTAAACTTACACCTCAAAAGTTTTCATGCAAACTTACATCAAACTTACACCTCATTTCCTTGAAAATCTTCAAAAAACCTTGGATTTATTCACAAAACAATCTTGGTTTTACTCAAATCTTTGTTTTTAGTTAAAAACAATCATATTTATTCAGAAAAAGACTGAATTTTATTCAAAAAGATTTTTTTTATAAAAAAAACATGCATTTTTTTCAAAAAAATGTTTGACCAGCCATGTTTTCCAGATCAAAAAATCTTCAACCAAACACTTTCTCGGAGAGATTTTCCCATGCACATGTAAATGAATTTGATGATTGGAGGGCCTCAAGTCATTGCAAAACATTTGGATTAACTTTTAGGAAATGGATTTGCATGGGAAGGCCCAAGTGATTGATTAACCCTGGGTTGGATTGCATCTTCTTTCAAATAGGTTTGACGAAATAAAAACGTAGTAACGTAGTAATGGATGGGCTCTGGGATTGACAACCTTTTTCCTTCTTTTTGTAAACATGAATCTGAAAACTGCAAAACCAAAAATTTACTGGCAAATTCCAGGTTTAACTGCATAGAAAATGTGAATGCTGAACACCAAGTCATTGTTTGTCTTTATATAGTCAGATTTTTTTTGGCATAAATGTCAAGGATGGAGAGCCCCAGGTTATTGCTAATTGTGTTTGATTTTCTGATATCGAGGGCTGGAGGCCCTTTAGTGATTGATCAAGTCTGGGCTGGATTGGCCGTTTATTTTTTGCAAAAAAAATTGAATACAACCATGAAAGGCCATCCAGTCTTGACAGTTTGTCTTTATAAAACTACTGCTGCCTGAACTGATTTCAAAAAAGGCCCCTTCAAACCCTTGGATTGCCGATAATTCAACAAAGAAATCGGCCCAGGGCTGGGACCTCCATCTCACGTTCATTTTTTTAAGTTCAAAGAAAGTGGATGGCAGCAAAACAAAATGACAAACAAACAAAAATACATGAACACCCATACACACGCATGAACAACCATGAACATCCATGGACACCCATGACCACTTGAGCGCGCATGAGCACCCATGAATTCACATGAATTCGTGTTTTTCGAAACACAATGCAGCTGGCAAATTACTTGTTGAACCATATGTTTCACAGTTTTTGAATTTCTTATTTTGGGTTGTTGGCTATGTGAGTTTTTGGTTTAATTGTTTTTTCTTGAACTGAACATTAATTTTATTTTTATGTTTTATATTTTTTTTGGTTTTGTCCTGTGGTGGTTTCGCGCCCCGAAAAAAAATCGCTGATTTTTGCAAACCATGTTTTTTTTAAAATTTATTTATATATAGTTATTTTTTCTTTATTTATTTATTCAAACTTATTTATATATATCTATGTATATATATATATGTGTATATATATATATGTGTGTGTGTAATGTTTTGTATTTATATCTATAATTATGTGTATATATATATATATGTGTGTGTGTGGGGGAGGTTGTCTCAAAATGAGGTGTCCTTTGTTTCTATCAAAGAACCCTTTTAGGAACCAAAAAAAGACACCTCGTTTTGAGACATATCCATGTATATACAATATATTACTTTTTTGACATGTGTTTTTTGTTTCTATCCTGTGTCGGTTTGTCCAATCCAAAATATATGTTTTCTGGTTTTCTTTTGTATTTAGTTTTTTTCAGCATCATTTTATCGGAAAAATGTATCAAACCAAAAAATGTGTAATTGGAGATTACAAAATATTTTTTGGTATATAAAGAAAACGAAGTTTCTCCAAAAAAGGTACCAATACAGGTTATTCATATAAATAACCTATAAGAAAAAAGTTTATTCATATAAATAACCTAAAGAAAAAATGTTATTCGATCATTCTGACTATTAGGTAAAACAGTTGTTTTACCTAATCGGTAAAAACACAATTTAACTAATAGTCAGAAAACAAGATATAACCTAATAGATAGAATTTAGCCTAACCAGAGCTTTTGGGAAGATGGCGAAATCCACGAAGACCGATGTGGACTTGAAAGCACTTCTGGTGGAAGCCATGAGTGAGGGATTTGACTCCTACATGGGGAAAGTCCTCGCACCCTGATATTCCTATTTATCTTGGAGCCATGCATGAATGTCATGTTTGTCATGGGGTGGTCTTTGAAGATGAGACATGCATGTGATTTCATGGTGATAGAACAGATCGGTTCGCTCATGACGTCATGACATGGCCCTGTTTTGCTTTAGGCATGGACAGCTTCAGATGAGGGAAGGTGTCAAAGTGCCCAATCCGACCAGTGGATGAACTCAAAGTACTCGCTCTCGAAGAAGGCGAGTTCAGACTGGGGGGTCTTGCGCAATGCTGGCCCTGGGGGACACTGGTCAAAACTTGTTCCGCACGAGCTATTCAGTCAGCATGCTGGAAGTCAGCTTGAAAATGAAAAATCCGAGCATGTCCCACAACATGTCACTTGTGAGATTCAGCAACAGTTTAGCCAGCTCATGCCTTGCAAGTGTGTCACATGGGAGTTTGCCAATGACATGTTCAATATGCTCATGAATTTTCTCATGTTTCAATAGGATTTGACCATGACATGTCCAACATGCTGATGACATGCCATCATGTTTCACATGGGAGTTTGACCATGACATGTCCAACATGCCCATGACTTGCAACATGCCCCGCATATGGGTTTGTGGTACCACATGTTGACTTTATCATAGGCTCCCTACCATGGACATAACTTGTTAAGGAAAGGGCAGTGGGCGTATGGCAGACTCGCAGGATCGAGACTGTCTTGATGAAGTGGGACGGTGTTTCAGGGAAAAGGGGAAATCATTCTCACCGTGAAGGTGAATTCGGATCTGTGGACTTCAGACACTAACAAGATCAAAGACCTGCAGCGGCTCAACGGCGATTCCGAGTTGGCAGCTGCGCTTCTGATAGCCTTTTGGTTCAGGAACGCCAGTGACATTTGCCACTGGTTGAAGAGAGAGCTTGCCGACATCGTGTTGGAATTCTACAGCTACGGCGTGGGCTCGCAGTTCGACTTGGCAAAGTTCGGCACCACGGTTGAATTAGTTTTCCAACACTTATTGGCATCAGGGAGTTCATGTTAATTTCCCACCTTAGCTCCGAGTTACCTAACCTACTAGTAGGTCTGGTCGAAGACGAAGAACGGGACCGGCAAGTCATTGGACTCGGGGCGGCCGACAAGCGCCTTGTCCTAGCGAAGATGGTGGACGGCGCAATGACCGAAATGGTCCTGTCGGAGGACAAGGCGATCGAGGCCTTGTTGAGCAAAGGGAGCTACATGCGGGGATGGCACCCTGGCCTTCCCATTCACATGTCATGACATGATTGACATGGATTTGTCACTGATTGCATGCCATAACATGGTTGATCAGGTTGCCATGTTTCCGTGTTGCCATGCAACCAGTTGTTGTGATGATTCCATGTTGACATGATGCCATGTGGCCATAACGTGGCCATGACTCCATGTTGACATGGTGCCATGTGGCCAAGACTCCATGTTGACATGATGCTATGTGGACGTGACTCCATGTCGACTTAACATGGCCATGACTCCATGTTGACATGATGCCATGTGGCCATGACTCCATGTCGACATAACGCGGCCATGACTCCATGTTGACATGGTGCCATGTGGCCATGACTCCATGTTGACATGATGCTATGTGGCCATGACTCCATGTCGACTTAACATGGCCATGACTCCATGTTGACATGCTTGTCATCATGCTGACATGCTCTCATGTTGACATACCAACTGTCATGGTTTTGGGAGGATGCATTCTGACATCTGGTCCTTTAAAAACCTCAGCACTTGCCAGCGCTACACCAACATGGGCAGAAAGCTGAAGGAGCTTCCGGCTGTCATGGAGGCATTGAACACCATGTCCCACCGCTTTGGCGTGGTCCCCTTGACGGAGTCACCTTTGGGGGTTCACCTTGGACTCGGAGAACCAAATTCCATTCTCCATCCTGGATAAAGTCCGCTGGATAGACCTGACTGGATTGAAAATGTCCAGCACCCAGCGGGGAGCCTTGTACCGTGCTCACAGGCTCATGCGGACGACGGGATGATGCTGGCCAATTGGGGCAGCCCAATTGGCCAGCCCATGCTTGCCACACATGGAGTTTCATGCTTGTCATCCATGGAGTTTTGCCATGCTTGCCATGTTAGGGACCGTGGGTATTCATGTTTGTTGGCCATGTTTCCCATGTGTGTCATGTTTGAGTCATGGTTTCGTTTACCACCATGGACTTGCATGCCTGCCATGGGTGTCCCAAATTCATGCAACATTAACACTAGCCCACTGTCCGGCCCCCGCAGGAATGCCAAAGAAGAAAGATGAGTCCCCTGATCAGCGAGACTTCAAGAAAGAAGCGAAGAAATTTGTAAAAACCTTGATGGAGGAATCGGACCCCAAAGCTTTATCGCTCCAAGATGTGAGGGAAGCTGTCCAAAAAGAGCTGTTGAAGGGAGAAGAACCCAAACATGTGGCAATGTTCCATGCCATTGTAGATTCCACCGTTTCACATTTTCACCGCAAGGAGAGAGAGGTGGCCAGCTCTTCGAAACCGACAGGAGTTTTGAAACCAATCTTCAAGAAATGAACGGTTGAACATGAGTTGGGAGCATGACCTGCTTCATGTGGAGCTTGTCATGTCATGGTCACATGAGATGGGAACATGGCATGACGTGCCATGACCATGGCATGTCCATGTATGACATGTCATGTCTGAACACGGGATGTCTTGCCATGACTGTGGCATCATGTCCATGTATGACATGACATGGAATTTGCATGAAAGACATGCCATGGGGGGCTTTTGGGCGGGCAGGTCTGGGGGGGGGCTTTTCAGCATCAAAAAAGTTGTGGCATCAATTTTAACAAATTCCTTCATTAAGTTGTTTTTCACTAATTAACACCAACCACTAGGCCAACAACATAACCCCAAACATTTTTGGAGGTTGCCTTCGGGGGGCAGTGTGGTAAACTGCAAATAACAAACATGCCTGACCATGAAACTTTTGGTGAACCATACTCATAGGGATTCAGCTACCCTTTGGTAATGTCACATAGCTATGGAACATCACCATGCTGAATAGATTAATCATCTATAAATGATTGGGTCAATGTCCATAGCCCTATGAAACTACCAGAGAGCACGCCTTTGTCAAAAGGCGACTATTGTTGGGGGGTCACCGACCTGGGCTCATCCGCGAGCTACCTGTTTCATCCTGTTTCTGGGTCAAGCCATATAAGAAGGAAAAATATACCCTCTGGTATCCTCTGGTTATGTCAAAATAGCTATTGAAAATGGCCATTTATAGTGGATTTTCCCATTAAAAATGGTGATTTTCCATAGCTATGTTAGTTTACCAGAGGGTATGTTAAACTGGTAGTTCCATCATCGTGATAGTAGTTCGAAATAGTCTTTCCATTTGGATGTCGTAGCAGTTCTTATCTTTTTTGTCAAGCCACAAGCCATATCATTTCATCATCCCAACTGACGAACTCATATTTTTCGGAGGGGTAGGGCTCTACCACCAACCAGATATAATTAATCAATGATTAACCATCATTAACCACTATTAACCATTACTAACCACCATGTTCCTATGGTTTTCCTATGGTTTTCCTATGGTTTTCCTATGGTTTTCCTATGGTTTTCCTATGGTTTCCCCATTAAAACCTCCATGAACGTTGATCTTCATTTGCCGTCCCTCGTGATCATCGTGATCCCCATTGCCGACTCAGCCAGCTTTGGGGTGAACGGCCTCACCTTGACCCAGCTTGCTGGGGCTCTATTCGAAGGGGTGCTAATCAGAGTCTTTTTGCAAAATTATTTTGATTTTATCTTGTTTTATGATATTTGAAAATTGATGGAATTGGGCCCCCAAAAAAATATGGAAAAACATTTTTTTCTATGAAAACATATTTTTTCCGCGTTGTGAGGTGTGGGACGAGGTCGTTGAGCAGAAGGGTGCCCTGCCCCCTTCTAAAAGTAGTATTGGAAGCAAAAAATCGGCCCAAAAAACATATGAACAACTATTTGTTTTATTTTTTCATTTTTATTTTTACATTTTTTATTTTAAATTAAAATATGACCAATATTTTCCATTTTGGGCTACCTCAATGCATTTTGTTGCTTGTTCGTAGCCAAATTGCCTCTGACCTTTGCAAAGCTGAATAGCATCCCTTTGAATAGGGCCAGGGGTCCTTTTTTCATGATGGCTCTTCGCCTGGGATTTTTTGCAGGATTTTTAAAGTATGATTTGATCATGTTGGTCGATATCTCAGAGGGGTGTTTGTAGTTTGGTGGAATTCATGAGATATCTGGTTGGTGGTGTTATTCACGCTTGGGATGATTGGTTGAGATGACGAGCACATTTTTGGGTAAAACGGGTTAAACCACCAAGCAGTTTTTTCATTGGCGCGCCGGGGCTGGTTGTGGCTTCACCAGTTAGAAACAGGGCTGGTCGGAAAACTCACTATCCTCCGGTAATCAAACATGAAGGGACATGCCTACAAATAAAGGTTTTAATGGGAAAATCATCTAGATGGTGGATCTAAATTTCTGGCCAGGATACTTTCTAAGAAATGTAAGTCAGGAAGTTCCAGCCAGGGTTGATATGGTTGTAGTGCCGGACGGAGAATGGGGGAATTCAATCTCATTGTCCCCACCAGTTGTTGAATCATGTTTTGTAGGGGATGGAATGGAGCAAACTCATTTGCACTTTCATTTTCTAGCCCTTTTCACCTGTATCATACATGCACATAGAATTTACGCATAGCACAATAATCTTATATTATACTTAATTAGGCATATTAAGTATTAGATATCATTCCATATCATGTTATACAGATAAACTATATATATAACATGTATATAATTGTATATATATATATATATGTGTGTGTGATGTCATTGCCATGGTTTATTTCCTGATGTATCCCTTCCCCACAGTCGCCAGTCGGTGACTTTCGCGGCGAGGTTTGAAGACAACTTGAAGAACATCGGTTTGGATTTGACCAAGGCGTGCTTCGGGTTTCGCGGAATCGCCCGGGGCCCCGGGGCCCACCAAAATGGGCACCCCCGGGGCCCACCTTATAGTTACCCCCAACAAAATGGTCACCTTGGTTTAGTGGGGAAAAATGATCTAATCATATCTAATCGAATTAGGGGTATGTTTGAAATTTTGTGTTTCTCAACATCGGTTGGCTTCCCTGTAAAAGTCACACTTGAATAACTTGGGGTCGCCATTTTGAGGCATCCCCCATAACCCATCCACAATAAATCCTAGTCATCCAATTTGTAAACCAGCCGATCTATCCTACAATCCTCGTTTGCCTCTTAAAACACCACAGAGGGGGTCTGTCTGAAATTGGGCCACCCCACAATTTTTAATGGACAAGAAAAAGCTTTAAGCACTGCAATTTTGGATAAAATTGGGGTATAGCCCATTTTCATAGAAACTTGAATATTCATAGAAGATGGAGTTGGTTTACAACCCTCATCAACTATGGATGTATGATGATGTATGTATCGTAAAGTCATAAGTTATCTGAGTTAT
Organism: Cladocopium goreaui; assembly: GCA_947184155.2. Taxonomy (NCBI): domain Eukaryota; class Dinophyceae; order Suessiales; family Symbiodiniaceae; genus Cladocopium; species Cladocopium goreaui. The sequence goes on along the minus strand of CAMXCT020006546.1, from coordinate 4,272 downwards.
GTTCACCAACTGAGATAAGTTTAAAGTCAGCTATATTAAGTGTAGATCCATCTAAATCCATCTAAATCCCACTTTGTCTTGGTTTTTCTCTGTTTTTCTTCGGCATTTCTTCGGTAACCTGGGGCAAAAGTCGCCGAACCTGGCGTAGGGCTTCCAGTACTTCGATGACACCGTGAGTGGCGTCCTGAATTCCATTAGCGTTGACCTCATCAACTTGGTGCCTTGGTCCAGGCGAATGTAACCATAAAACTCATAAATATCACCGGGCCATGTTGAATATTTTTCTGGTTGGTGGTGACTGGAACAGCCATTTTATGGTGGTTAATAATGGTTAATGAGATATACTGGTTGATGGTTTGGAACGTGAATGGATTATGACTTTCCATTAATATTGGGAATGTCATCATCCCAACTGACGAACTCCATCATATTTCAGAGGGGTAGGGCTCAAGCACCAAGCAGTTTTTATGGATGTTTTATGGGATTTACTGGGATTTTTATGGGTGTTTGACCTTGTGAAAAACCACGAGGACTTATATAATTCATCATGATTTCATGGTGAAGAGTGGTTGATGTTATATAGTTATATATAGTTTATACCATAGCCAAAAACATCTATTGATCATGTTTGAAAATACCATAGATACGGTGATTTTCCCTCTGCTCTCATTCCCATTTTATATTCGAAAATACCGTGATAGTAGCCAATTTTGGATTATGTTGTGCCATGTTTTCGCCATCAAAACCGGTGATTGAACCATCAAAATGAGATGATTATTATTTTTTGTTAAACCTGAGGATTTTCGATAACGTGGGTCAATAAACCATAATAAACCATCCCCAAAATCACTGTAAATGGGAGGTACAAGCCATCCTGAAATGGTAGCTTTATGGCATTGGGTTTACCACATGAGCAAGTTTGGATTGCGCATGGCTCCCTGCACGGCGTAGACGAAAATCCGAAAGTGACTTCACTGGCCAATTTTTCTTTGAGGCGTGTGAATTATCGGAATTCATACGGAAAACAGATGGATATACCAACTATTTATTGATGGTTTACACACACCATTTATGATGAAATTGGGGATGTTTTACTATTGCCCAGCTATAACATTGATTAGTTGTTAATTGAATTTATGTTCATATGTTCATGATTGAATGTGACATGTTTTTGGATCATGGGGTGGATGGATATATATATATATACATGGTACGGCCAATGCCAATCATCCCAAAGGACTGACCACCTGTGGTATAACATAGCCTCTGGTAAACATACAAAAAACTATGGAAAGATCCACCATTTTGTAGCTGGGCAAATCCACTATTTCCATGGCCATTTTCAATAGCTATTTTGACTAACATAGCTATTGAAAATGACCATATAAATAGTTGATTTACCCACTAAAAATGGTGATTTTCTACAGCTATGTAAGTTTACCAGAGGGTAAACCTCCATTTTCCTATGGTTGACCTATGGTTCCTATGGTTTACCAGGCCGGGTAATGAAAATCATCGTTTTTCACTACAGATGTTTGGATTGCAACCCACAGCTCCCAAACATCTCCCCGAGTTCAACGGAGGGAGACAACTCGGAGTCTTTCGTATTGAACTTCGTTCAAATCGTACCCTCTGGTAAACTAACATAACTATGGAAAATCACAATTTTTCATGGGAAAACTCACTATAAATGGTGCTGTTCCATAGTTATGTTAAATTACCAGAGGGTACTTCGTATGTAGATGTATGTAAATGATTGCAAGTCTAAGTTATATGCCCTTGTTAGGAGTAGACCAGTCCAATCATAGTACATGTTCAACCATATTTATAAGCCACTACTCATCATTATCAGTCGTATGTCATAATCAGTTTCATCATTCACTATTGCCAATCACCATTAAATTAGCAACTTTTAACCCGATCATCACTAATATGAACTGGTTGGTGGTTTGGAACATTTGGACTATTTTTCCCATCAAGTTGGGAATTTCATCACCCCACCTGACGAACTCAGTCCATCATTTTTCAGAGGGGTTGGTAGGTCAACCACCAAGCAGTCATAATCTTACACAGATTTACAAAAAAAGGTGGTGCCCCTCCAGTGATGATCCTGATGAAAAAGGCCCAAAGGGAAGCCGATTAAACCAATCATCACATCACTGGTTGGTGGTTTGAACAATTTTTTCCATATATTGGGAATGTCATAATCCCAACTGACGAACTCATATTTTTATATATTTTTCAGAGGGGTGGGTTGAAACCACCAACCAGACTAATATATGAACAATCAGCATCATATTATTAGACCATTAACCACTCATTCACGATCAGGATCAAACACCACATTTTTTACCACCACAGTTGAAAACCAGCATGAAACACCACTATTGGACTATATCTCAACTATCAAAGCATAATAAAAACCGCGATTTTTCACTATAAACATCATCTCAATGGGTATTATACCTCAACTCTATGCCTCATTATTATATCTCAACTTATAACTAGTGAACCATTATATCTCAACTGATCTCAACTACAAAAACCACTCATATGAGTGACAATCCCATTATATAATAATCCTGGATGTGATTGTAAAATAAAATATTTCACAATTAATAAAATTATAAAACACAACCATTTTGCTGGTTTCACCATGAAACCACCATATCAATTTTGGGATAGTCAGACATGGTCAGCTCAGGTGGACCAATTCATCATCAATCCTTTGATCAGTCTGCTGGATCTCTTCGCTTCTCGGATTTGCCCTTTGTGACGTTTAACAAAAAAGATCAGGTGATATCGTCACCATCAAAAAAACGGATAAGATTGGGACATAGTGGGAATAGATAGGATATGTAGATATTTTCACCATCTGGTTTAACCATATTTTGAAAACTATGATCTATCATTAACCATCATTATTAACGATTATTAACCATATTATTAACTAATATTAACCATTATTAACCATCATTAACCATCATTAATAGTTGATTTTCCCATTAAAAATGGTGATTTTCCATAGCTATGTGGCAGTTTACCAAAGGGTATCTAGTGGGATGTGATTTTTTTCCTAGCCTGGTGGGATCCACTGGAGAATCCTGGATGAATCTGTGGGGAACACCACAACGGACAGGGCTACTGAATTCAGCACAACCAGAAACAACGCCTGTTGGTGGTGACTGGAACAGCCATTTTATGGTGGTTAATACTGGCTAATAATGGTTCATAATGGTTAATGAGATATACTGGTGGTTTGGAACATGAATGGATTATGACTTTCCATATTATATTGGGAATGTCATCATCCCAACTGACGAACTCCATCATTTTTCAGAGGGGTTGGAAAAAACCACCAACCAGTCATAATCTTTGGGGAATTAATTTTTACCTAAGAACGCTATTTTTGAATAGTGAAACCCCCTGCAGAGACAAAGATGCTAGAGTAGAGCTTCAGCTGACCTGGGCATCAAACATCTCAATGTCCCCCCTGAATAAATAGATCCTGGTTGATTAAAATAGCGGGCATTTCCCAAATTTCTTCATTTGCTCTTCAAATGGTACTACCCAATTAAACAGCTCAGACGGCTCTGGCTGGTTATTCATCCGGGGTTGACATGATGGGGACAGGTGTGATTAGTGTATTATGCAGGTAGTAGGTATTCAAAAAATAACAATCTCATCCCATTCTAATCCCATTAACACATTAAAAAATCCCCATCAAATATTCCCATCATTACACAAGCTTTTTTTTTAAAACTACCCTCTGGTAAACATACAAAAAACTATGGAAAGATCCACCATTTTGTATGGGCAAATCAACTATTTCGACTGGGCCATTTTCCATAGCTAAACTCTTAGTCATTACCAGAGGGTAGTATCCCATTTTCATCCCATTATCATCCCATTATCATCCCATTATCATCCCATTATTCACCATTGTTAACCATTAAATCACCATAAAAATAGTGGGTAAACCTCCATTTGCTGGATGTTCCAATTTTCCCACTCGATTCGAACGAACGAACGAACAGGCCGATTTGAGCCATTGGCATGATGATCCCCATGCGGCTGGAAAGGTTTGATACATTTAGCCATTCGATATATATATATAATTATATGTATATATATTTATATGCAGTATATATGTATGTATATAATACATATATATATATATATGTATGTAAGTATGTATGTATGTATGTAATGTAATGTAATGTATGAATGTATGTATGAATGTAATGTAATGTAATGTAATGGTATGTAATG
>CAMXCT020006545.1:1074382-1122711 GCA_947184155.2 Cladocopium goreaui | reverse complement strand
CAAAGCATCCTTGTGGAGCCCAAGGGAAAAGCAGCATGCTATACCAACTTGGTGCGCATTCTTTGGTCGACGATCGTTCCGACGTAGTTGCTGAGTGCTCCCATTCTGGTGCCCGTTGTTTTAGGGCTGCTGGCAGGCACGACCGTGCCCTGTCCTTCCTTACCTTAGTTGAAGAGTGGGTCAAGCAAGAAGGCGTTGATAGTATTCTACAGCGCAGAGCCGCAAGGGCCGTGCCAAAGGAACATCTTCGCCCGCCTTTTGGCGACAAACAGCGGTGATTTTGGAGCTTCGCCCCAACAATAGTAGGCATTGGCACAAGTCCAGTGAACCTACGCAATCGACATAGGTTTCCAAGGGTCAGGGTAGCTGTGCATCGCACGCTACTTGCATCCGGTTGTCCTTGTCTTTCTGTGGTTTGTTGCCGCCTGCAGCACTCCACCTGCATCCGGAAAGTTTTAAGTCGTGGTCAGAGTCAGGGTCATTACCGCTGTCGAAGCCACAGCTTATAATTTTCCACACAAGCTGTTAATTAATTTGGCACTTTACTGTTTTCTATATCCAGCTTTGTAAAGTTTAGTTGGTTGATTCAGTGCTGTGCCTTTGGTCCGTCGTTGTCCTTTTTCCGTGGTTTGTTGCCGCCTGCAACATTCCGCTTGCATCCGGAATTTTTAAGTTGTGGTCAGAGCCAGGGTCATTACCGCTGTCGAAGCCATAGCTTATACTTTTCCACAAAGGTTGCCAATATCTTTTTCACTTTATTGTACCCTTTATCCAACTTTGTGAAATCATAGATTGGTTGGTTCAATACTGTGTCTTCTCAAGCCCTCATAAGGTTCCCACAGGGCATTGTTTACCCGTGGAGAAGGCAAGGGGGTGCTGCGGCAGAATCTCCCAAATCTGCTGCCTGGTCTTTCGCTGTCGTTTGTAATCCGTTGCTTGGGACGCTGTGCAAAGCACGCGTCGGATCTGAATTGAGTTGCGACATCCTGTAAAAGGTTGTGTTTCTTGGAGTTAGGATGCCCGGAGACATCCCCCAACGTGATCCTGGTATGCCCAGTCGATCTAGGTACCCCTCCGAAGCCTCCCAAAGTTACTTCAACGTAGCTCTTGTTCCCGGTGAACCTAATGTTTTAACTCCACGAAGGGTTGAAGCTCAATCTATTGGGGATGCCACACATGTAGAAGGAATGCCTGATACTAGCCTGGAGGAGTCCCATAACAACAATAGTTTGTTTAGGCATCGGTTACCCTTAGGTCCTTTTCCAAGCAATAGTCCAAACCCCAGCATTTCTGTAGGACCCACTATACCACAAAATCTCCATGTGGGTGCTGATGTTTCCGACACGCACCATGCCACCAGTTTAGGGGACTATGTTGGTTCCGTAGCCTTCCTATCACATCCTATGACCCAGCAACCCGGACAAGCTGCCGTGCATTTGCGCGCTGAACCCGTTCAGGTCGCTGCTTTCGAGCGCGACGCAGCACTTGCGGCCATCCTGCTCGACCAGGAGAGAGCCATTGCAACTCCGGATGAAGGGGATGGGGGTGTGGGGATAACTGGGTTTAGTATATCTCAGTTCGCCCAACAAGGTAATCTTGGGGATAGGCCATCGTTACAGCAAGAAGTCCAATCTGAACATCCGGTGACACATGGGGAGGTAGACCAAAGGGTTGAAACTACAGTTAGACCACCTCAAAATAGGCCAATGTTGGGTAATCAACATGCAGCTATTAGGGAGTTTGGGATAACCGAGACGGATTCTAGGATGTTCCCCAATGAACATCAGCTGGCCGCAACCCAGCAGCGACATAGTGTTGCACTAGTTTCCCCGGATTCCATTAACCCTTCCTATCAAATCCTGGATAATCAAAATGTGTTTGAAGACCTTGATCAAGTCCCATCCACTTTTGTCCAATACCCCAATCTAGTTGCCAATGACATGTTGTCCCCAACTCGCCTACAACATGCCCCAGATCCAATGAAGGTGGTCGCATTCCCAACCGATGTCAATGTGACTGGTCGGGAGATCCCCACGGTTTCTGGTGGTCCCTCAATTTTGGGTAATCAACAATTAGCTGACATGGGGATCGGGATAACCGTAAGGGGAAATGTTCTGGATTGCTCAATAACAATAGCATGCTGGAAAACTGCAAAAAACCGCAAAAGGGCAATACGACGCCCCCCGCCAGGAAAGGAAGAAGGGGGGGAGGGGGCCATGTGTTAAATGCAGCTGATTCTCAGAAGGAAAAGGGGGGAAAAACAACAGTCTCAAGGGGGAAAAGAAACCCTGATTCCATTAAACTACTGAGGCCCTGGGCCTGACACTCCTGATAACCAACCTAAATATTCAAAATACATCAGGCACTTTGCAAATGGTTGCTGTCCCAACTGTCGTAGAGGCGACTGGTAGGGTTAACCCCAAAGTCCCTGGTGGTGGCTTTCCTGCGCAACCAGGAGAGAACCACTATCAATTGTCTAATGTAGCCGCACAAAATGCTGTAGCATCCATGCCCCAGTCTTTACCCCACTCGGGTATCTCACCCGCCCCTGTAGTGGCGAACCACCAGCTCGCAGAGTTAGTCACAGTGTCTAGCTTGCCCATAACACTAAATGTTGTGGTGCCTAGTGCAACAGCTGTAAGTGGCTCGAACACATCAGAGTCAGTTTTGGTTCAACAACTCCAAGCTGAGGTGTTAAGGTTGTCAGAGGCATTGCAATTGCAACAGCAGCAGCTTCAACAGATGCAACAACAATTACAATCTAGGGCGAACACACAGCTACAGGAGGTGGCTTCAACAAGACCCAGTCTTTCAGCTAACTTGCCTACAGCATCTAATGCTGTTGTGCCTTGTGCACATGCTGTAAGCGATTCGAACCCAGCTTTGGCAAAAGCACACCAAGTAGTAGCATCAGCCGGTGCGCCCCCAGCATCATTTGCACAGGGCGCTGCCTCTGGCACGCCACTAGGGATAGGTCTTAGTCATGCGAGCCATGCGGGTACACCATGTGGTAATTCGACTCGTCGAGCCACAGGAAGTGAGTTATTCCCGCAGCAGGTGCTTCCTCCGGTTGTGCCACCATTGCCATTGCACCTTGTCCGACGAGGTGCCCAACACTCAATGCCATCATATTATCACCACAAAAGTTCACGTAGGTCTGTTGACTCTTCGAGCTCAGGGTCATCATCCGACAGTTCCTCCTTATCACCTGTAGATTTCGCGAGACGGGAAGCCAAGACCGTTATGGTAACGTCCCTGACTAACCTGGTTTTGCCCCACCCTCCTGTTAATGCAGGTGAATCTCGAGGTTACATGAACCAGGTGTTAATGGCCATAGGCAAACTTCAAAAGACCCCTGGTAATGAACTTTACTTGTGGGTCCAGGAGTGCCTAACCTTAACAGAGGAAGAGCTCCAAGCCGACCCTCCCTACCCTCGCACTGACCGCGAAGTAGCATCCAAGCTCTTAGGAACTTGCAAAGGCGGAAAGTTTGGACTCCTCTTCAATCAGATGTTAGAATCTGAGCGCGCTGCTAGTGGGGCTATGCCCTGCGGGCGCGCGATGTTGCGTAGAATATTTAAATATTTCCAGCTAGAGCGTGGCCGCCTTGGCATGCTCGGCGAAAGGAATTTGCTGTCCCTTAAGGTCCCCGGTAACACTGTAGCCGATCTAGTTACCTTTAGAGACACCTATATCTACGTAATGTCAACAATTCCTACAGAGGATTTGCCGCGACCGCAAACGTTGTTTAACCATCTTATCGACGAGCTTGAGCACCATGATGTAATGGCCTCCAAGGTCATTAAAGCTAGGGAAGCCCGACTAGATAGCCATCGTCGCACAACTGAGTGGTTATGGTCTAAAGTTGAACTAGCCATCCAACTGGAGCAGCAAGAACGCAATCGCCGAGATTTTGATGAACAGCTAGGTCTAACACCAGCGGCAGGGTACTTCGGTACCAATCCACCTCCCGATGACAACATCGCTGGTGCCTCGGCACCAACCCCAGACCCAGAATCGGAGAACACTCCTGAATCTCCAACAAGTCAGGGTTCGGGGGGGGGTGAGACCGAAGAGGATATGCAGGCAGCCCCTACCCAAACGGCTAGACCCGTAGGATTAAAGCAGCCTCCATCCACTGATGTGGATAGCACGAACCCTAAGGGGAAGAGGACCAAGAGAGCAGCCCGTAAATCGGCAGCCGAGAAGGCCACCACCCCTTGCATGTTCTTCGCGTACAATGCATGTAGGGCAGAATCGTGCGCATTCCTCCACTCTGAAACCAATAAATATCGAGGACCTCCTCCTAGATCACTTAGGAAAGGTAATAAAGCCCCTCCTAATGTTCATGCTAGCGTAGCAACTGTGATAGTCCCAGAGATCGCTGTCTCTGACGCGATTAAACCTGTAATCACTGCCATGCCTTTCGAAGCTTCCACAGCCATCCCTTGGCTGTGGGACACTGCAGCAGGTCGACACCTCATTGGACGCCAAGCCCTCACACCATCCATGCAGGAGAGTGTACAGCACTCTCCAAATCCCGTAGCTTTCGCTACCGGAGGTGGCAGCCAATCCGGCAAAGGATCCCTGACATTTAGTGGCAGTAAGATTCTTGATGGTGAAGAGGTCTATGTTCTAGAGGAATGCCCTCCAGCACAAAGTATAGGTAAAGCAGTCATAGATAAAGGTTACATGTTCATCTGGGATCCACGGGAGAGTGCCCCATATCTAATAGCTCCCGAAAACGTCGATAGATGCAGGCTAAAAGTTCCCAGGAACGCTAAAATCTGCGCATCTAGGGTGGTAGAATACGTCCCACAATATGATGAAGAACTGACTCCATGTTCATTTGATCCAAATGAGCGCCCTGCTCCGGTACCAAATGCAATGCCAGCTTCATCCGTAGGACCCAAGACACTTGTAGAAGTAGATGATTCCAATAACCATGGTGTTTCGTCAACCCCTACATATAATGTCTTTCCACCCGCAAAAGATGAAGAAGCAGATCTAGCACCTGAATCTGTTGATGACGCTGTTGGTTTGTCTAACACGTCGGATCTAAAATGGTCGTTGTCGATGTTTCCAACGTACCCAATAACACAATTGATGACCAGCTCCTAATTGAGCTGGGGAGCGGCGAGCCGCCAAAGTATAAAATCTTGAAGCAGCGAGCCACTAATCCAAGCCATACGCGATTAAACTTATCAAATAGCCAGTTTTACCCCATTAGCCATATAACTAAAGATAACGCTATGAAGTTTTCACATTCCAATGATGGCAAGGCCGATGGTTTTGATGATTCTTCAGGGCAGCAGCATGAGCAGCTCTCATCAAGTAGCGTTGTCCTAGATAAAGGCACCCAAAAGTTTGAGGTAATAACAGGAAAAGTTGAATCGCATGGAAGTAAAAGCGTAGCAGCCAATGTGCACAACCCAGCGCGCCTGGTGCACGAAGGCGATCTCGTCTTCCCGGTAGGTATGTTATGTGGTCATGCCCTCTTCAGGGGGGGTAACCCGCATGACTTGAAATCCCCTAATAATACTGAGGATGACGTTCTCTGTCATAAAGATGGGGGTAATAATGACCCTTCAACACCTGATCTTAGGAGATGTCCCATAAACACACTCTTAGATCATGTCCTCGCCACTGAGGATACGCCTGCTGGGATGAACCGGCGGTTTGCTTAAGTTAGTATTGGGTATAAGTATGTTTATAAGTATGGTATAAGTATGGTATAAGTATGGTATAACATAAGTATAATTGTTGTAACTTTGGTAAAGGTTAGCCTTCCTGAAGGCTAAGTCCTACATAGTTTATAAAAGGTTAACTATACTTATGGCTCCTGAGTTAACTGGTTAGCACTAGTTATATAAAATGTTAAGGCTGTAGTTAGCAACATTTGCTAAGTACTTAGCATGTAAAAAAACAATGCATTTTTTGACAAGACCTTGGAGCCATGGTGGTTTTTTTTGTTTTTTTAAATTGATTCCCAAATGCTTGGCCATTGCATGCACTTGTCAAGCCACTTGGTTTTTTTCATGTTTGTGCACCAACACTTTAATCTGAAATTTGTAGAATTTCAAGTTTCAAGCCTGAGATTGGCTTATGAGTCATGGTGGAAATTTTGATGTTCAATGTGGTATGCAAACTGCCAAATCCATTTGTACCTTGTGTGACATGTTCTGGTTTGTGGTTGGTGTAGACTTGGCATATGCATATTCCAAAAAACTCAAGCCTTTTGAGGCTTATCTCTTGTTGTGTATCAACATGCCTACCTACTGCTGCAGGTATTTAGGATTGCATGCAGCCATTTGCAATCTCCATAAGCTTTGAAACAATGGGAACCCAAAGGGGCAATTTGAGATTTGAGCCCATGGATAGTGAAGATGAATCCAGGGAGTTCAGTGCCCAGAGCCACCCCCATGGTTCCTACATCCAATGCGCTGCTCAAGATTGTCCTGGGTGGCTTTGGTGTTGGAAGCTTCCATGGAGCTACAGGTGCCAAAGGTGTGGTAGAAGGTGGACAGCCAGCTTTGAGAGCAATAGCTATTCATACTGGCTGGAAAGGCCTGCAGGAGCTGGAAGTTAGATAGTGGATCTGCAACAATGGTAGGTCATGGCTCAAAGTGTAAAGGTGCTGGTGATATGTCTGAATATTTTTTTGAACATGCCTGGGGTGACAAAAAATTGCTTGCAGAGTGGGTGTGCATTTGAAGTCTGGCATCATTGTGTTTTTACAGATGAGCTTTCAAGCCAAGCAGGCTTTTGAACATGTTTCTATACCCTCACAGCATGTGTGCTTCACTTTTAGGTTTGCCAATGCCATGTATTTGCAAGATTCTGAATACAAGACATGCTACATGTGTAGGGTGTACCCATGCATATCTTCATATAGTTGTCTACAAGCACATGATCAAGTCCTTGGGCTTTTGGGTTGCAATCTTGAAATTGTTAGGGGCTGCCATGTGGAGCTGGGGCTGCAAACTCTTACATTTGAAATGTGACATCTTCAAGCCCATGGGCTTATGTTGTTGCCAGTTGCTAGCATTGTTTGCTTTGCTTTGTTGCAACTGTCAGCTGATTATATTGCAAGCTTGAAGATCAAAGTGTATGCAACTTTTTTGGTTTGTCGCCATGGCAAATATCTCCTTAGAGGTTTGTGGAAAAGTGGATGAAGTCCTGAGTTCCTCCATGGGTGTGATGAGCCAGTGGAGTGAGATCCAGCAGATTTTGCTGGATTCAGGGCTGGCTTACCAGCAGAAGTGCACCCCTGATTTGTTCCTTTGTCATCCCTTGAATAGAGGTGGCACTGGAATCAACCCTTTCAGCATGCACAGGAAGGGGTCCACCATCATTGCTGCAGGTGCAGACATGCAGTTGGGTGGAAGTGTTGCCATTGAAATTTCCACTGATGAGGGCACAAGGAAATCCCAAATTGAGTTCAACAAGAAAATGGTTGTTGACTCAGAGAATTTGATGGCCATGCCAACAGGCAAAGAGAGGTACCTCACTTGTGCCAAGGGCCACACCACTCAATTTTGCAAGGCAATTGTTGCTTGCTGCAAGACCTCAGAGTCCAGCATTGCTGGGCCCAATGGTCACTTGGGCAGCCATTTGCTGAAGGACAAGGAGTTGGCCAAAATGATCCATGAAGGCTGGCAGTGGACTATTGTCAAGAATGTGGTTGCTGAGAAGTGGCCAAGCCTTCCTTCAATCATTGAAAGTGCTGGAAACAGCTCCAACTCAACATATGAACTGCAAAATGAGGTGCAGCTCATGTCCAGCATTGTGCTGTCCCAGAAAGGCAAGTTGCCAGGTGAGCTCATGTATACCAAGAGTGCTGTTGATCTCTGCCATGGAGGTGCACTTCAAGGATATGCAAAGCATGTTGGCAAATTTGTTCAGCTCTATGGAGGCAAGGTTGTTTCGAATTCAAGCAAGAAATAGGGACTGTGAACCCCAGAAAATCATTTTTTCTTGGTGCAAATACATGTCAAATTATATGTTGCCCAATCCCTGCAGGTGGGCAAGAAGGTCCCATGATCAATTTCTTGGCTTACATGTCCAAACAATTTGGTGGCAACCCCATTCTTGGAGAAGAATTTATGACCACAATTGTTGACATCCAGTTTTCCAAGACCACTTTGCACCCCATGGTCAAGCTTGCATTGGTGGTGGCCAACTGCACTACTGACAAGGTGGTTGACTCAGTGGCCAAGCTCATCACCAAAACAGATGTTGCTGGCTTGAAACAGAAGAAGTATGAAACCAAGATCAATGAGGTAGAGGCTTCTTTGACTAAGTTTTGGGACAAGGTCAACAAAACCCAGTTGGACCAGGCTGTGATCTACAAGTTGTTTGGCAGGAGCTGTTGTAGATATGCACTCCATCTATGCAACAAAGAGAAACAGAGCAAGGATGGCAAAGAAAAAACAATGGATGAATTAGAAATGCTTCAGAGTGATGACTTAGCACAGGCAACAAGTGCAGGTGCTGCAGCCAGTACATCCAAGCCCAGTGGTTCAGGCACCCAGGATTCCAAGGAGGTAGCTTTTGAGTTGCAGCAGGCAAAGAATCCTATGTTCTTGGCAGCCCAGTTGTTGGACCTGAAGGTTGGCAACAATTTCACTGTCAAAGACCAGCCAGCCAACAGAATTTTCACCCTGGTTGCTGTAGAAGCTGACAAGGTGACCTTGGAGCATGTCCCCTTACTGGAACCCACCAAGAAGATCACCATGAATTTTCTTTCCACAGAGATTGCTGCTCATCTCAAAGCCACCAAGTCCAAGATGCCCAAGCTCTTTACAAATGCCCAGTTGCAACTGATGTGGCCTTCCAACTCTGATCCATGCATGGAAGAAACAGAGAAGTGTTCCCTCTTTGTTGTTCTCCAGGAGGCATACAATTTCCTGGATATGGATGAGCATGAAGTCATGGTCCAAAGCACACCTCATGCCATGTGTTTTGCCCAGAAGGATATGAAGAAGAACTACATTCAGCTGGTGCCATGCCCTGAGAGGCTCCAGAACATTGTGACAAAGAAGCCACCAGTCAAGATCTTTGGGGAGGTTACCTTTCAGATGAAGACCTACTACATCACACCTAGCAAGGCTGTGAAGTGGGATGAAACTAAGCAGGTTTATGAGGGTACTATGTGCCCATTTTGGATTTGCTCAAAAGAAGATGAAGAAGGTTTGCTAGAGTTTAAGTGGATCACCCACAGCCATAAGCTGGGGGATGTCAACATCAAAGTCTTGACCAACAATAGCCCTGTCTCAGCCCACTGCCAGCTGAGTTTGAAGGCACCACCCAAGGACAAAGATCCAATGGGCCATCCTTTGAAGAAGCACAAGAAACAGTGAAACTAGTTTGGTTTGAGTTGCCAAATATGTGTTTCTATTTGGTTTCATGTTGATGCAGCCATGACAATGAGTGTGGCTTGGTTTCCAATCTTCGCCAAAGGAAGGGAGTGAAGCACATGAGTGCAAGTTTTTGCATATGCAGTTCAAACCATGGTGAATCATGGAAAAAGATTGAGTATTTTCTTGCTTGTGACCATGGTGTATGCCAAGTGTCCAAATCCAATGATAACATGCTCTATTTGTATCCATGTCAAGCCCAAGGGCTTATGTTCACATCTACTTGAAGCCAAAGTGTTTATGCCTTGCCATGCCAAGCCCAAGGCTTACACCATGATCCATGTGAAGGCATGCCTACCTACCAGGGTCAATGTCAAACCAGGGTCAAGCCTTGAACCAAATGATTTGGTATTTTCTTGCTATTCTTTGCAGTGGCCCCACAGGTGCATGACACAAAGGTTCAAAACATGGTCTATAAAGGGCTTGATAATTTGGTGACCATGATGCATCATGTCAAGTGTTCAAAGCTGAATCCAATGATAACATGCTCTATTTGTATCCATGTCAAGCCCAAGGGCTTCCACTGAACATGCCAAGCCAAACCCAAGGGTTTATGTTCACATCTACTTGAAGCCAAAGTGTTTATGCCCTGCCATGCCAAGCCCAAGGGCTTACACCATGATCCCTATGAAGGCAGGCCTACCTGTTCAATGTCAAGCTTATCATGGAGTGCTATTTAAAGAGGACTGCATGATTTATCATGCTTCTGATTGCTTCTTGCATTTTTGTCATAACCTTCAAGCCTGCAAGGCTTCTGCTCATTTGTTGGTCTGGGCAGCTTACTGTTATTATGTTGCAAGGTTGATAAGTTTGTCTTTTCAATCCTTTGGCTTCACATCATTCTCAACATGTACCATTGGCTGTATTCAGCATCCCCTTGGCAAACTTCCATGTCAACCATGCAGTTTTGGCTCCAATTGAAATTGAATGCTGGCTATGCCCAACCCCTTTGGTGTATCAGTGGCATGGCTGATGGGCAAGAGTCTGAAGTGGAGCTAGGCTTTCAACATTACATTTATTTTGCAACACTGGCAAAAAGTGGCTGATCCCAAGCCCATTGATCAAAGACAGTGGTGACCACAAGTGGCTCCAGATTGTAACAGCTAACTATGGGTTATGCAATTTGTTGACAGAAGGATCAGTGGGCAAGCAGCCAACTTTGAAAGGCAGCAAGGGGCTTTCTGAGCTTTTGGGGATGAGGGCTCAAAAGATGTCCTCCCAGTTTCAGGCAAATGACCTTTTTGAAGAAGATGCAGAGTCCAGCAAGACTGCCAAGAGAAGGAAGAAAGCTTCCACTGTAGATGGAGCTGAAAGCATTACCCTTGAACTGCCTGATTTTGGGTCATTGCTCATCAGAGCATGCAAGAAAAAGACTGAAGATTTGCATATTGTTTACACTGCTGAAAATGTTGGTGTGTTTTGCAAATGGATGTATGCCAAGGGTGCTGATGGTGATAATGACAAAAGAAGGGCATACACCCAAACTGGCAAGTATGCCAAAAGTAGCAAGGAAGATCAAGAGGATTGATCACACAGATTCTTGAATGCCAGCTGTGGAAACAAAAACAAGGAGTTGGGGGGTGGTCTGGGTTGATCTGAGTGTTTGATTGAATCCAATTAGGCTAAGAATTCCATTGTACTTTATTGCATGAGACCTGCATGAAGCAAGCCCTTGGCTTTTGAGATTTGAATAACCACTGCCAAATTATGTATCATGTTTGTATGAATCAAGCCCCAGGGCTTCTGAGGGTTGCAAAGTCAATTCAGTGACTTGCATGAGGGTTGCATGAGTCAAGCCTACAGGCTTATGCTTTGATGCAAACAAATCACTTGCTTGCATTGTGCATGATTCAAGCCTGGTGGCTAATGCTGTTGGATTGTGTGCATGTTCATACTTTTGATGACTGAATTGTGCACATGTATCACCACTAGCATGCATGTCTGCATACTTTAAGGTCAAACAAAGCCAGGAAGGCTTGTGTGATGCATGAGGTCGTCAGGATCATTAAGTCAATAGGCTTTTGAAACATGATGTAAGCAATTCTGGTATCAACAGTTGTGCTCAAAAGGGTTGCACACTCATGCCATTTTGCCAGGAAGGAATATACATGGCTTATGAACCTATCATAGAACATGATACTGATACATGGTTTTGAAACTACTATGGCATCTGCATTTGCAACATTACCCACTGCCCGCCATGGTGATCAGTTCCAGGTTCATCAAACCTGGTCCAATGGCAAAGGCCTCTGCAGCCAAGGCTCCCAAGCCTGTTATCAGGCCAGCTGCTCCACAGGTTGCCATTGCCAGAGCTGGGAAGCCAACTGAACCTCCTGGACCACCTCCTAAGGCCAGTGCTTCAGGCAGCAAGCCAGCTGAAGGTGTGGCACAGAGGATTTCCAAAGGGTTGAAGGACCCATGCTCTCCCCCAAAGGTAGCTGAGAGTGACACCATTGTCTTTGGAAAATCTTCCATGGACTCTGTGATCACTAATGAACAACTATGGGTGGTTGATTACTTTGGTGCATACCACTGTCATGGGTTCTATGGAAAGCATCCTCTTTGGAAGTCCCAGGAAGGAGGTACTGGTTTGCATGATGACTTTTTGGCTACCAGGAAGACTGCATACTTATGGTATTCAGCTCACTTTGACACCTATTTCCTTTCCAGTGAAGTTGTCAAGAACAGCCATGATGACTCAGCATGGCAGAATGCCACTGTGATTGGTTGGGTGTCCAAAGATCTACAGACCATGTACAGCCCCTGGAACTCAGAGACTGCATGCACCAATATGAAGATCATGAGTATTTGGGAATACTGCATGCAGCAAAGGGCCCCTGTGAGTGGTTCAACACCAGCCACATCCCCTGGTGATGATGTTTCCATGACACCACCAGCCCCACCAGCACCAGCTGCAGCCATCCCATCAGCACCATACCAGCCAGACTTTTTGGAAGGGACCACGGTTCTCAGGCCCCCACCTGTCCCTGAGGGTACAAAGGGTGGAGGTGGAAAGGCATATGGTCCTTGGAAACCAGAAAAGCCTGTTTTGAAGACTGGTGCCAAAGCTCGGTTATGTGCCATGCTGGTTGCCTATAGGACAGGCAATTATCAGAGAGCAACCTATTTGACCAACAAGTACCTTGTTGTACACAAAGAGCTGAATTTTGGGTTTTGTCATAACCAGTATGAATAGGAGCAAATGATCTTGTATCATGTATTGGATATATACTGATTAATGATTTTGTGACCATTGGACACTGCCATGTAAAGAATATAGTAAAGTATTATGATACTATACTTATGCATGAAGGCCCTGGCTTGTACCACTTGTGGGTCCAATCCATTCAGCCATTCTCTTACCACTCAGGTTTCTTGCAGAGGATCCTCAACTCAGAGATCTTTGTGATGATCATCAGAGGATGTATGTCAACACTGGCATGGATGATCGCTACAACTACTGATATGAGAAGATTCCTTTTTTTCACCTGTGATGTTTCATCAAGATAAGAGCAATGTTGCTCCCTGTCTCCAGGTGGGTACCAGAGTTCATGTCACACTGGTTTGTTCTCACCAAATACAACACACATTGGATCATTCTATACATAACTACATTGTTTTTGCAACTGAATTCCTGCATCCATATGGATTGTTTCATTATACATTTAGTACTAATATGAATGCTCATATATCTCAATTGTAATTTCCATGGAATCCAAATTCAAATATTTCATTAGTATATTATCAAGTGCTTATCAATACATTTAAATTTGAAATCCAAATTTAGAACTATTGTTTAGTGCACGAACTACTTTTTAGGGCACCTAAATTTGGAATCCAAATTTAGAACCACTTTTTAGGGCACCTAAATTTGGAATCCAAATTTAGAATCACTTTTTAGGGCACCTAAATTTGGAATCCAAATTTAGAACCACTTTTTAAGGCATCTAAATTTGGAATCCAAATTTAGGATCATATTTCGACATATTTAAATTTAGAATCTAACATTGGAAATTATATTTAGCTTTCAAATATGTTCAAGTAATTTTGTATTTACATTGCATAATCAATATATTTATGACACTTTGATTACTATGAAGTCATTGTGAAATTGAATTGCCAGTTGTGACTAGTGGACATATGCAGGTATCCCACATTGTGACTTTTTGGAGCAAAGCTACAGACAGTGGCATCAGTACAGACCTTTGTCTTGATATGCCAAAGATAATTCAAAGCAAAAAACAAGTGTTGCTGCATGGGTTGTGTCATGTTGGTAGGCTAAGCTTGTACATGCATCAAGCCTCTGGGCTTTTGACAGTTTGTACATGTGTCAAGCCTTTGGGCTTGTGATATTTCTGAATCTAGCCACAATTCTTGGTTGGCAGTGATCAAGCCTCAGGGCTTTTGATTTGACTTGTATCTAGATTGCTGAAGAGTCAGCTTTGTGACTGCCTCATGGTATGTGTACTGCAGCTTCCACATGAATGGGTGTTAGGGTTGGAGCCAGCATGCTTTCTTTGCCTTCTTTGTACTGAAGCCAGCATGCCTTGATCATTATGCCCATGGGGCTTTTGCTGGATATGGTTTGAAGCCTTTTAGACTTTTGCTGGTGTCCCTGTCAAGCCCACTGGGCTTATGCATGACAATTGCTCACCATGTATCAAACATTGGTAATATATTGCTTTTGACATATCTTGCATGACAAGCCCATTGGGCTTTTGTGATGTGGTATTGGCATGCACATTGTTGCCACCCTAGGGTATGCATTTTGGATCATCATAGTAGTTGCACAACTTGTGCCACAGCTTGCCATTGTGTGCATCATGACATGGTCTGTGGACAATATCATCACTGAGATCAAAGATGTTGGGGAGCTTCTTCACTTCAAGAAGCAAAATGGTGCTAAGAACATGGAGCAAATTGAATCTACTTTGCTGAGGAATGTGACTTACAAGTTGGATACCATGTGTCTTTCCCCAACAGATGCCTTGCAGATTCAAAAGGCTTTGCATGATGATCCAAATTTGACTTCTGATATGAAAGGCATTGTGAATGTTGCCATTGATGGCAGCCTGACCAGGGAGAAGGGTAGAGAAGACTATTCACACACATACAAACCTCAGAGGATCAATGTGCCACAGTACTTGACTATGTCTGATTGGGATACCATCAAGAACTCCCAGAACTACCACACCAAGGTTACTACAGTGTGCAGGAGGCTGAGGAGCTTGGGGGTGAGAAGTTTGGCAGAACAGTCTGTGAAGAGTGCTGTGGGTGCCATTTTGAGTGGCTATCAGGATTTGCCTGACCAAGCCACCATGTACCAGATGGTGCAGGATATCAAGCTGGGCTTTGCCAGCATTCCTGACCAAGCCAATGGCTTGTGCTTTGTGGTGAAGTACCCAGATGATCCAACAAAGCTATCACCACAGTTGTATGCCCATTGCTACTCAACTGAGCATCCTGCACAGATCATCCCTGACAAGCTGCCTATGATTTTGAAGCTCATTCCTTTGAGGCACACCCATGCATCTTTGGCAAAAGCCAAGCCAGTGCATGCAGCACCTTCAGCTGGGTCTGCTGCCTCATCATCACACACTTCTTCTCATATGGCTATGGCTCCATTCATGGAGATTGCTACCAATTTGGCAGCAATTGTAAAAGATCTCAGCAGGAAGCCATCTGCAGATGACATCAACTTGACCATGAACCACAATTTCCAGAATGGCCAAACAGGACCCTCTCCTGCAGAGATTGAAAGCTTCAAGCCCAAGCTCAGGACTAGCACTGTTGATGCACCTCAGGTGCAGCCAGCTGCAGCTTCTGTTGCTGCACCTTTGGCCTTGGAGAATGGGAATGGCCAGACTGATGAGCCTGGCAATGTCCATAGTGGCAATTCTCTTGATGGTGCCTCCATTGAGCAGGCTGCCTATGATGCCTTGCTTGCCAGAAATGGCAGCAAAACAAAAGGTGAAGGCAAGGGCAAGGGCAAGGGCAATGTCAAAGCCCAGAAGGCCAAAGCCTCAGCCAAGCCCAAGCCTAAGGCCCATGCCAAAGGCAAGGCCAAAGCCAAGGCTTGCCTCAAGAGACCTGCATCTGCAATGATGCCTTTTGTCTATGATCCTGGTCACCCTGGTGCTGAGTGGGGCAAGAGAACTTTGGATTCTTGGAGCTCCAAGCACTACCACTCCTCCAGGCAAATGGCATTGAACCAAGGCTTCACAGATGATGAGGCCAGGAGCTTTGCAAGGGATGCTAGGAAGAGGTCCATTGCCAATTGGCACAACACCTTCACCAGTTGATTTCATATTGCTGAAAGCAATTCAGTTGTTCTCATAGCTGATTTGTTAACTTAAATTAGATACATGTAGAAGAGCTGAGCTTGAGGGGCTGCTGCAGCAAATAGTTCACTTGAGAGTGGTGGTGACTCTGGGGCACCCATGGTGCTAATATCAAAGCAAACTGCAACATGGCTCCAATTTCAATCCTTGAGGCTTATCATGCAAGCCACTTGTTTGATGTTTCCAACTTGAAGCTTTGAGGCTTATCATGCACCACATTTGGTTCATGTTTCCAACTTCAAGCCTTGAGGCTTATGATGCAACCTATGCTACAAGTGTTCAATTTTGGCAAAACAAATATCAAGTGATAAGTGCATGCTGTGCTTCTACCCAGTCTTCAAGCCCAAAAGGCTTATGTGTTGTTGCATGCATGGTTGCACCTGCATGCTTGGCAATACTGTTCATGCTGAGTTGTTTGTGCAGCATCTGGAAGTGGATCAAATCTGTGAGTGTTTTGTGCACCATGCCCTGCACCATCACCAGATCAGCCTTTGTGCAAAATGGTGCTGAGAGTTGGATTGTTCTTCATTGGAGTTCAGGGTGGCAGTCATGGCAACATGGCTTATACTGTGAACAAGGCATGTTGTAAAGTTGTTTCAGCACAGACATGTGAGTTCATGTGGGCCCTATACCTGAGGTATGAGAACAGACCTTGTGGTGCTTCACATTTCCAGAAGCTATTGCCATGCAGAGCTGGATCAGAGATGCAAACCATGAGGTCTACAGGCAGATTGAACTGAGCAATGGATGCATTAGAATGCAACTAATCTGCATTTGTGCCTGGGGAGCCTAAATGATTTTGTTTTTGGGATGCATACATTTTTCATCACCTGCCTAGCCTAGGTATCCTATGGCCTGGCTCTGTGAGACCTTCTGGGAGATTGGCAACCCTTTGCACCAGCCATCTCAGTTTCAGGAGGATCTCTTGTGGAAGCTGTTTGGGAAAACGCCCTCAACTCTGCTGGGCACTGAAAACCAAGTGTACCCAGTTCCCTAACTAAGTTGCAGTCCTGAGGATGAAAACAAATTTCAGCAGCTGTGTGCACTCATGCCTCATGCCTTTCAAGCCCTTGGGCTTATTGCATGCATGCTTGGTAGCTATACATGCCAATGTGGGGTGGCCTGGGGTGATTGGATGTCAAGCCAGCCAGGCTTATGTCATGCTTGTGGCCTTGGCATGCCTGCCTGACATGTCATGCATGATTTGAATTGACACTTTGTTACTTGAATGTTGTCAAGCCCTAGGGCTTTTGGCACACAGCATTGCTGGACATGGTGAGTGGTTGCTGCAATGTTTGATTTGACCAAAGCATCTTTGTGTGTTGGTTCAAGCCCAAGCTTCTTTTGTGGATTTGTAATTTGACATCTCAAGTGTGTTCCAGGTCACACAAGCCTGCAGGCAGGCTTATACATGCATGTGGGCACACACACACACATTGGATGATTCAAGTCACATTGCAATATATTGCATGCTACACATATATAGCAGTTTTAGGGTTGCAACCATGGAAGCCTCAAGCTCAGGCTCAAGGCCTGCAAAGCTGAGGAGGCTTGAAGATTTGAGAAGGGGCAACCCCTATGTGAGCTCCAGTGCTTTATCTAACATTGTCAAGGACATCCAGCAACATGGTCTTCCAGAACTGCACCAGCGCAAGCACATGCAACAAGCCAGAGATGCAAGGCTGGATGAACACAATGGATATGGCCCACTTACTGAGAAAATCAATGTCATGCTTAAGGATGGCAAGAAGGGTGAGATCATGGTGGTCAATATTTTTACTTTTCTGCAAGCTTTGTATGAGCAAAATGGTGGTTTCACTGCACTGGTCAATACAAGTTTGGAAAAACATCCATGCAGTCACAATAACCCTTGGGACCTCATATATTACACTGATGAAATTGTGCCAGGCAACCCCCTTTCTGCAGAGACAAGCAGAAAAATTCAAACAGCTTATCTCAGCTTCAAGCAATTTGGTGCAATTGCCTTATCTAAGGAGGAGGCATGGCTGGTTGCATGGCTGGTTGCTTTTGCCAAAAGGTCTTCACATGTCATGGAGATGGAAGCAGGCATGTCCCAAGTGACAGCAGCACTTTTGGATCACATATTCCACCACCCCTCTTGTTCCCCTGATATTGGGGGATTGATGCTGGAAGATAGGTCAGGTGGAAGCATTAAACTTTGGTTCAGATTGGGTATGATGCTCCAAGATGGGGCAGCACACAAAGCTGTTTGGGGGTTGAAGGGTGATGCAGCTAGTAAATTCTGTGTATTTTGTTTGAATTTACTGACTGAGAAAAGCAACATTGTTGATGAGTCCAATGAGCATCTGCTCATTGCCCAAAGTTGGGACCTTTCCCAAGTTCAACAAGCAAGCAATGATGATGTTCATGCAACTGCCAAAAGATTGGAGCAGAAACATGTGGAACTCAAAGCCAATGAGTTTCAACTTTGGCAGCAAGCAGTGGGAATGAATTACAACAAGTATGCACTGTTGCACTGGGAGTCATTGAAGGGCCATGTGCAGCCTATCAGCCAGTTTCTCCATGACTGGATGCACTGTTTTCTGGTATCTGGGATCTTCCAAACTGTTATGCATTTGATTATGACAGCTTTGGAAGCAAATTTTTCTGGAAATGTCTATGATGTGGCCAGTCAAGTTGTTGGTGCTTGGAACCTGCCTGCAGTCAGGCATGACAATTTGGGGAAATTGTTTGAACCAAAAAGGAAGAAAGCCAACAAACTGGCAGGCACCTTCAAATGCACTGCCAGTGAAGCTTTGGGACTTGCACCAATTTTTGCATACTTCCTGCAAACCATTATAGTGCCAAAAGGTTTGTGCAAAGATGAATGCTTTGCCTACGTTGCATTGGTGGACATTTTGGACCTGATCCAATTGGTGCCTTTGGGCATTATCACACACCATGTGCTTGAGAGATCTTTGCAAAACTTCATTAACCTATGCATCACAGCTGGTTGGAAGCCATACATGTATACCAAGTTTCACTGGAGCTTACATTTTGGACATCACCTGTCCAAGCACAAGATGTTGCCATCTTGCTTTGTTCAAGAACGCAAACATAAAACCATCAAGAGACACTTGGTAATTGTTTTGATGGCTTTGCATTCCCACATTTCTTTTTTGGTGTTGCTTCTTGCATGCTGATGAGCCCTGTGCAACCCTCAAGATTTAGATACTGAGGATATGCATCCTCCATCCAGAACCTGAAAACCTTTGAGAAGTCTGTCACATCTGAAATTCTTTGCCATGATATGGAGAAGCTGCAAGACCCTGATGCATTTAGTGAATCTGCTAGGCTAGTGAAAGAGGGAAAGCCCAGCAAGAAATTGCTTTGTTTTTTGCAAAAGCACTTGAATTGTACACAAGATGTGGAAATTTTCAGCTGCTTACAAGCACATATGTCACCTGCAGGAATTTGCAGCAAAGGTGATATTTGTGTCTTCAAAGGCAAACCTTTGAAATTTTGCCAGGTGTGGTTACATGTCAAGCTGGATTCCACAATTTTGTCTATGGTGTCCATGTGGGATATTCTGGAAATTGATGAATGTGGATGCCATGCTCTGTGCAAGAAGAAAGATGATGCAATGTTTGTGGAAACACACACCATTGCCACCACTACTTCTTTTATGAATTTCAAGAACAACTTGTACAAAGTTATCATTCCTTTCCAATGGGGGTAATGTAAATGGCAGCAAAGGTTTCTGAAATGCTGGCTGCTGTTTCACTGAAAAAGAAAGATGCTGCATCTAGTGCCTTGGGTTGTACTGGGCCAAAAAGCTGTAGGTAAGCTCTAAAGCATTTAATTCAGCCTGGCAATGAGTTGCACATTGAGTTAGACATTTTGAAGCCTCCATGCTTCATGCACAAGCCCTGTGGGCTTCATGTTCAAGCCCTGTGGGCTTATGGGCAAAGCAAGGTCATAGGCCCTTAGACCATATGCAACACAAGTTCTTGGCATGCCCATGGCAAACATCTTTGCAACTTTCAAACCACTATACATACATGTCTCAAGCCAACAAGGCTTATGCAAGCTTCAACCAACAAGACAAAATGTTCGTGCTGAGTTACAAGCATGAATTCCTCTCTATAAGGGTATGTTCCAACTTCCACTATATGCAAGTTTTTGGCCCAGAGGATCACCTGCAGCCTTCTTGCTTCTGTATACCCAACATGCCTTCAGTGTATGTGGAGCAATGGCAGGATCCAATTACCTTGGCACTCTTTGAAAGAGTATGGGTCTCATCCTATTGGAGAAGAAGCTGGACAAGACATGATGCCATCCTCTACTGTAATGCCAGGTATGCCCTCAGAGTTTGCAAGATGGAAAAGACAAAATTCAAGGCCAAGCTTTTGAAGGGAACCAAGAAGGTTCATGTTTTGTACAAGAAGCATTTGAAAAATGCCACGTAATTTGTGATACATCACCTTCTTTTCTTGCACCACTGCAACCCTTGAGCAGAGGTGTATCAGGACAAATAAATGCTGAGACCTTCAACTTGAGAGAGGAAAATGCATGGGTCTTGCAAGAGTGAAGCTGCAGCCACTGCCAGTCCTGTTGACACCATATACCACAAGTGGTTTTTGTTTTGTAGTCAAATCTTCAAGCCCAAGGGCTTTTGTCTAATTGGGAAGAAGGTTTCAAACAAACAAGCCTGGCTGCACTATGTCAAGCCAATTTGGCTTATGTATTTGCAAGCTTCAAGCATGCCCTGTGTAGAAATTGGTATGCATTCAAAACATGCATCTATTCCATTAAAGGAAACATGTCTGGGCTTGCATATGCTGCATGAAGCTTGCAGTGTATTTATATAGATGTTTCAGGCTGCCAGCTCTTTGAAATATTTTCAAATTGTCCAAAGCAAATACCTTTTTCTAGGTTGAGGTCAAGCATTGAAGATTGGCATGGGTTGTTGTTAAATGGATTGGAAGCAGCAGCCAAGCATGCCAGTGACAGCCAGCCACAAACATGAATCATAAATTAAAAAACTAAGTTTTTAACCAATCAGCCTTGGTTTTTGAAGTACCTAACCACTTAGCTAACTACTTAGCTAAGTACCCAGCTAACTACTTAGCTAACTAGTTAGCTAAGCACTTAGCAATAGTTATAAATGATATAACCTAGACCCTAACCTATAGCAAAGTTAGCAACTCCCCGGTTCATCCCAGTGGGTGTGCTACCTGCAACACCCATACACGGCATCCTGCCGACCAACGCTGCGCCCACTTCACAAATAGTAATACGGTTGAAGAAAAGAAACGACACCAAAAAGGGAAAGAAAGCACCACTTAACGCAAGCACATAAAGAGTCAAAAGTGACGAGGATGCTGAGCTCCATGCTCGCATCAGGGTAGGTGAAGAAATCTCTAGCCCAATACCTTTTCACTCTTCCTTGAAATTCGCGACTTCATGGGAATAGTGATAAAATGTCCCGGAGTTAGAGCTTCCCAATCCTGGCTTCCCGTCACCCCCAATAGCCAGCGTTTTAAGTGCCATAATTCAATCCCAAGTTGTTTCATCAGCCTCAATCCCTTGTCAGGAGTCGCTTCCAGGGTCTAACCAACCAACTGGTCGCGCTAACCGTAGACATCGGAAAGTTGCCAAGATCGCACTTAGTGCGAATGCTAAGCCAACCACATCCAAGTTTGCCTCTTCCCCTGACATCTAGAAGTTGTCGATAGGTGAACATAATGGCATTCCATGTGATAAACTTAGTAGGGATAACACAGAGTTAGGTAATGAGTCGCAGTGCGGACTGCTGGGCAATCACACAGCTGAACCCGCTGAAACCGCGCCACCACGTGTGTGGACCTCATCCTCCTGCTCACATACATTCCCTTGGCAGCGCCCAAAACATAATGTTGGTCTTAGGTCAAGGGCATCCGCCCAACTTAAGAAACCTTCTCAAGACACAATATCCACCTCCATCACCAATGATGGACCGAAATGGATGTGTCACACACGCATCGCTAAACCATAAACCAACGCATAGATTGCTGCGAGCGCCCGCTTGCGCAATATTAATGCGTAGGTGCCTGCCAAAAGCGCAGAGCGTGGATCAGGCGAGGGGGGAGTTGAAATATATCGACCCCTGAGCCCCCACTACATGTAGCATAGCAGGTAGGTATAGCGTAGTGTAAATAGCGTAGCTATGAGTTCCAATTCAAACTCCAAATAGTTTTTCCTTAGCATGTCGCTCTTGCGCGACATACTGTACATTGAGTATCATAACATACCTAGAAGCGTTAGGTATGTTCAGTGCCTAGGGTTTATTCCAGGGTTTTAGTTGTCCCTTATCCAACAACCACCGGGTTCGGGTCATAACTAACCGCTGGTTGACGTCCGTGGCTCAAGTGCCCAAAAAGGTCGGGTGCTTGGTTTGTTTAATGGGGTTATCGAAGGATACCGTGGTTGGTTCCCTTGTTCGGTCCCCTGTTTTCACTATATATATAATATTACCACTAATAAGTAATATTCCCATATGATAAATATATATATATAGTCCCATTAATATATTCCCGTTATATCATTATATTTCCACTATATTCCACATGAGATTCCCTACTATATTCCCATTATATTCTCATTATATTCTTATTATATTCTTATTATATTCTTATTATATTCCGTTCCCGTTATATATATATATATATTCCCAGTGCCCCAGAACATATTCCCATTATATGTTCTATTACATTCCTATTACATTCCTATTATTAATTCCCATTATATTCCATATTGTATTCCCATGATTTTCCCATTATATTCCCACCCTATATTCCCTATAATATTCCCATGGTATCCTGTCCGGTAATTCCCATGTGTTCTTGAACGCTGCTGACCTTGTCCAGGTCTTTACCTTCCGGGCCTCGCTGAGTTCTGCCTCGCGGCCCTCAAGACCTTCCAGTGGCCCTGCGCTGCCAATGTATACGCGAGCCCGGCAGCTTTGGAGGCGCCGTGACACATGATCAATGTGGTAAGCCCAATGAAATCATCACCAACTATTGTTGTGGCCAATTAGATAATACATCATACATCTGGGTAAATTATAACGACCTCACTGCGACCTCACTGGAAATCATGGTTAATAAGGGAAATCATCCCCAAATGGCCTTAATTCAGGTTAGTGAAATATTATAATTTACCCAGATACATCCAAAATGACAATGTTGTGGCAAATTAGATATAGATTATGATGGGGTTTACACTCTGGTGATTTTTCACGTAATTAGCGAACTGGCAAATCACCATGTTTAATCGGTAAACGATCATGTTTATCACCTATAAGTGGGCCATGGCTTCCATAGCTATGTTAAATGACTATAGAGAGTAGATCCAAACATGACATGTCGTATTTTGTTTCAACGGGGGACGTGTTTATTAACCATCTATGATCACGTGATTGTGACAATTTTATAGAAGTTTGCATAATTTGAAACTGCACTTAGTTTAGGAAGATTATAAACAACAGATATCAAAAAGGGTCCAACATTGCATTTATTTAGATATTTAACATGAGTACTGTACAGCAACAGAAATAGCAGTTTTGACAGGCAACATGATGATCAATCATCTTGGATGGGTTTGAATCCAGCCCAGTTGGTGTTAGGTGTGGCTAGGCCTGGGGTATCCTGGGGTTCCAGCACCTGAGTTGCTAGGCTCATGGGAAGTTGTTTTTTTTTCCTCAGATAGCACCACCCATGTTAAAAAGTAAAATCCTACTTACAATACCTTACCTGGCTGGTGGTTTGGAACATGTGTTATTTTTCCATCATATTGGGATTTTCATCATACCAACTGACGAACTCATATTTTTCAGAGGGGTAGGTCAACCACCAACCAGCTTACAATATCGTAGAAAATTCTGATCAATTTCACCTATCTTTGCATCTTGTCGGCGTTTCTCAAAACACCACCGATTTTTTTTTGGGTACCCAACAACTATACCACTGGTTGGTGGTTTCAAACATTTTTAATTTTCCATAATATAAGGGATAATCCTTCCCATTGACTAATATTTCTCAAGACGGTTAAAACCACCAACCAGACCACGCGTTGCCACGCCATCTCTTGCAGGTATCTGTGCCATGTCACACAGCATCTTGGCACCTGCTTTGCTGCGACTCAGGAAGTGGTGGATTCAAATGTGGTGGTTTCCTACAATGGGGTACCCCAAAAACGCTGGATGGTTTGGAAAGAGGATGATTTGGGGGTACCATGTTAGGAAACCTCCATCTGTTGGGGAAGATCCCAGTAGATTCTGCTGAAGATGCCTCACATCTTCATGGAATCCTCCGAGCTGGGCAACAAGGATCGACAAGACGTTCTGGTCTTTCAAGCAACGGGGCAAAAAAGGCCAGGACGTCGGGTCAAGACTCGGTGCCCTATGTGGTCCGATGTGTGGCAAATAGACCAACGGGACAGAAAAGTTGGCCAAGTCAAGTTGACGGCTGCTGTCGGAGACCAAGTTGACTTTTTTCACATCCTTTCGCAGGCATCAAACCATGCTTCCGTTCTATTGATGAGAATGTTCCTCAAATATTGTCAAACGACGAATAAAACTAGTAAATCTATTATAGTAATGGACGATTTTGTGTTTTGTTGATTCTGTATATAATGTATACATGTATGACTACATTGATAAGATATTGTGTGATGTGTGTATAATTCATTGATTGTCTGCAACTTTGTCATAGACATATCTTGATATGATCCTCTGATGAAGGCTCACAGGGCCCCGGCTGGGTCGCAGTGCTTTGATGGTCATGGCTTCAAATGCTTGATCCAAAAATACACCTTTGGGGTCTAAGAAATAAAGTGACAATGTAACAAGCATTCAGTATCATCATGTTTCTTTATTTCAATATAAACATATCATCAAACTCTTAGAGTCATTGCCATTGTTCATCATTGTTCCATATGTTTGAAGCGCAGCTTGACATGAATGTGGCTGTGTCCGAAAATCAAGTAACTCCAATAAATGGTAATTTCAATATGTTCAATATGTATATATATAGAGAGAGAGAGTGGACATTATGATAAAGCAGCAGATTGAGTTTCAATGTCAAGTAACTTCATTAGCTATTGCTATTTCCATGGGGAAACTGAAGCTTTAGACCAGATGTTCAGACTTGCGCTTAGTAGGGAGTGAGGGAATGATCCACAATAGCTATCAATAATCTCATTCCCATCCATTCCCATCCATTCCGGTCCATTCCCATCCATTCCCTACTAAGCACCAGTCAGCAGACCAAGCAATTTCCGGAGACAACTTTTTCCATCGCAGGTGGCAGGTTTTTCATCCACCTGACATCGGAGATGTTGATCCCTTGCGACGAGGAAAGGATGGAGATGTGACTTGACGCAGCTGGACCTGGGGATTTCTTGGGATATACCCGGCCTGGTAAACGTTTACATAACTATGGAAAATCACCATGCTATTAATGGGTAAATCCACTATAAATCACCATTTTCAATAGCTATGTAAACGTTTACCAGAGGGTATTTGGGAAGAACGGTGATGAATGGGGATGAATGGTGATGAATGGTGATGAATGGTGATGAATGGTGATTAGTGGATGTTTAGCCAGTGATTTGGATATATATATATGTATATATATATATTGGGATTGGGATTATGAAAAATAGCATTTTTTCACAATCGACAACGGTGAACAAATGGTGATTTGACCATCAACCATTGGGATTTCACAATGAATAAACCTCATTTGACTATGTCTGGAAATGGCTGAAAATGAGTGATGCTACCACGTAAAATGTGTGTTTAAAAAAAAGGGAAATGATGATTCACCAGGGGCTAATGTTTGGTACCCAAGCTCAAAAAAACCAGCGACTTGGCAGCAACACAGAGTTTGTATCCCTGGTGGATCCGAGGGTTGGATCCAATGGTTTGAAATTGGGCTTTCACCAGAAAGTCGGTTCTATCACTATGCCTGTTTTTGTTTTTACCGTCAATGGGGCGGTTCAAAGTGGTAGTGTGGACCTGAACATTGGGTATCCCATTGGAATCGGGGAAACAATAAAAAGATACAATATATATATATATTATATTATATATATACTGTATATATATATATATTATATTGTATATATATATATATATAAATATGTTATATTATATATATATATTATATTATATATTATATTATTTATATATTATAATATATACTGGTTGGTGGTTTGGAACATGAATGTTATTTTTCATAATATATTCGGAAATTCATCATCCCAACTGACGAAGTCCATCATTTTTCGGGCTTCAAACCACCAGTAGATATGATGATTCTGATGATTCTGTTCGTTGGAATCATCAATAGCCATCGGTTTCCCATGGGTTTCCCATTGGAATCATCTGATGATGAAAAATCATTACCATGGAACTTGGCAGGATTATTGGGAGTTCCAAAGCTCGGAACAATGGCGGCATTTCAAAAAGTTTTTTTTTTGGCGCGTAAGCTTCTGGATTTGGGTCTGAAAATGGGATATAACATGATATAACCCATATTTATATCCATTTATATCCATTAAAAAAAATGACTATATGAATGAATAGGGAACATAGGGAACATGATTGTAATCCAATGAATTTGGGGCTAAGCTAGCACCTGGCTCGAGGTGATCGAGCATTTGGGTGATCCCTTGCTGGATGTGGTCTTGGAGCCGGGTTACATGTTATACGTGCCATGGTCATAGGGCAACGTGTGGGATATTAGCCATGAATCATGATAATCATGGTGGATTGTTTTGTGGGATATGTTTATTGGAAGTATTTTTTTGTGGGTTTTTTTTATTTGATGTACCCTCTGGTGAACTAACAGTTTGCAATGGAAAATGGCCCAGTCGAAAGTGGATTTTCCCATTTTCATAGCATGGTGATTTTCCATTGCTATGTAAACGTTCACCAGAGGGTAAGCAACTTGTCAGGACCCCTTCAGTCGTCCCGTTGGACTCATCGGGATTGATCACCCAGATGGGACAACAGAACGATGATACGAACTCTTGGTGGTTTAAGGAACCATGGAATTTTGAATGACTTTCCATTCAGTTGGGAATAATGGATTATATAGTGGTTTAATGGATTTTAATGGATTTTAATGGATTTTTCCATTTATTGGGAATTCCATCATCCCAACTGACGAACTCCATCATTTTTGAGAGGGGTAGGTCAACCACCAAGCAGTAGATGTGTCATGATGTTTCATGCGACAGTTGAAGTTGATCATGGGATCAGGACACTGAAATATTGACTGGATCCATGGCTCGTTCCAAGTGATGAATCCTTGGTGATTTTTTAAGCAATGCATGGTGATCCTTCGAATCTAGCATTCCATGCTCGAAATTCCAGAGGACAAATATGGGGTTGGCGGTGGCACTAGCCGTGCTACTTTTAAGTTTCCGTGTGACCAAAGGCAGGCATGTGAGGGGAATAAACTACACAAGTTATATGTTTTCACAATCAGGAATGCTCTTCCTTGCTAAAAAGCGGTTGTGCATCGAGCGGCTTCAAGTACATATAAAGCAAGCACGTACTACCATGCACTGTTGCTGCGATGATCACAATGTTAGGACATGGCTCAAGTAGTTTCAACACCATTCAGCACAATTTGGCTATGGGTCCAACTTGGATACAGCAAAAGTGGAATGCTGAGTACGTAGCAGTATACTTACTCATTTTTCTAACTTACTTATCTTGTACATTGTGATCATTTTGCATGTACTGTTCAAGAACTGTAGATGTCAAGTCTCTTTGTGATCGAAAACAAACCCAATAAATTTCAAAGTATTTCCGGGAGATATCCACAACTCCAACTGGGTTTGTTTGAACATAGATCAAGCCCACCATCTAAGGGTTGATCGTGTCATTTTCCCCATACTAAGCATTTTCAGGTCCACCCCCATCATACTATTGATGGGTAGGATGGCTATCCAAGATTATCTGAGTATATCCCATTGATTCGCATTACGTCCCCATCAAATTCTTGGTTTTAATACGGCTCAATCCTCCATTTGTTTTGATTTTTCATATATCAAATTTCACGTACACTGCACCAAATATTGCATCTTGACCTTGATATCCAATATTCCCTAAAAATCACAAAATCCCAGGAGCTCGTGAAATTTAATATGTTCATACCTCCTGGTGACTTCTGCTGAGGTGCCTTTGGGTTTTGGTCACCGTACCTCAACGTATGGCCTCAGAGGGCCCTCATGGCACATCACGTTGAACCTGGACTCCGTCATTTGGGGCTTGTCTTACAGGCTGCGATGGTGAAACGGTTAGTGAAACGGCTGGAAACTCTTCAAGAGAAATGGAAAACATGTGGTTTGGTGGATGTTTTCACGAAATGGTGGACTATAACATATATATATATACATATATTATATATAGATATGATATAACATATAGTAAATAACAATTCTATACATATATATATATATGTCACATATCATATATTAGATACGTTAGATTATCCGTTGGACGAATGTTGGATCGAAACCTCGAAACAACACATGAGTTGCTCGTGTTTTTTGGCAGCTTTCGGCTCCTTAATCCATGATTTTTACATATTTTTTACAGGGCTTGGCCCAGCCCTTGCGCTGCAGTATCCGGCTCCAGCTGATACTACAGTTCATGAAAATTTCTAGTAGACTCCTGTTGGACAACATTTCTACAGATGCTGGTATCACTTCTGTTGGTTACTATACACCCTAATTTCAGCCCGCTCGTTGACATTTGCAGCTGGTTATTCATGATTCTACCTAATTGTTGATTGAATCACATTTCTATATTGCATGCAGACACGAATTCCAGGAGTGTCCCATAGACCCCTGAATTTGCCTCTAAATTTCTATGTCAATATTCAATATTCAATATCAAATAATATTGGTACTTTTGCCCACATCTTTATAAGTCAACTGAGGTGTTCATTCCATATACTGCACCAACGGCAGGCTCCTGTGGTCCGCGAGTCAGAGATATGCCCGGCTACGGCGTGGTGAACGTGATGAGGCCGTTGTTTGACCAAACGAAGTTACGACACACTGCTACTTAGATATATTCTTATTATTTTTGAAGTATTATACTACTTACAATGATATTCTACTATAATATACTACTCACAATATGTAGTTACTAATATAATATACTACTACAGTATTATTATGGTAAGTATTATAATTATTATTCTTGAACGCGTTTAAATGATCGTTTTCAGCGACATTCAACAATCGGGACGGGGACAGTTAGTTCACCCACAAATGAGATTCAAGTTGCATGTGGCATGGGCCAAAATTGGGATAGTTTCAACCGAATGGGAAGGACCAACAAAAGAACAGAATTTCATCAAGCAAAGTCTCACAGAGAAATATTAGCCGATACCATCGGGGAGGGAATTTCGACAACATCGGAGATTGGGTTCCCCCCATGATGATCCTCCTAGGCAATTGGACCATATTCATCCATATTCAACCTGGGGAAATGGGCCCAAATGGGATTTCCTGTTGCTAGCTCAATTTACACATGCAGAGGATGCACTTTTTGGAAGTATCATGAAGTATCTATAAGTGAAGAAGTGACCCGCCATACATATACGATCCAGAAGTTGATGTGTAGCCAGATGGTTTGATATTACCCTCTGGTAAACTGTTACGTAACTATGGAAAATCACCAAGTTTAATGGGTAAATCCACTATTTCTATGGCCATTTTCAATAGCAAACTGTTTTACTTTTTATTACTGGACATGAAATTTCGGCTTGACGGTGGAGGCTGAGGAAGCCGCCAAGACCAAAGGCGGGAGACACATGCAGCTGTGGGACGCCCTGCAAATTATTTGGGGATGGTTGATAGTACCCCATTGATGGTGATTTTCTGGATGGTTTATGATTGGTGTTGCCATGTGTTGCCACATTATGTTGTACTTTCCATCCTTCCCGGGATTATTATTGTGAGTCATACTTGGCTTATCATTGGACTTAACAGATTGCAAGCTTCCATCAATATTGTTTGGATTTCAGCACTGTTTTGAGATTGATGTAGTTTCTTCTCACCCAGAGAAGATGAATCTATCGAAAAAGGACAGTCAGATTCTTCCTGCGGCTTTCATTGCGACATTGCGACATGGGACACGCAGACTCTTTGTAAACTGTCTGTGGGAAGCCCGAGGCACCCAATGTTTTTTTTGAGTATGAAGCAACTGGAATTGGGAAATATTGGGAAATGTGTCATCACATGCTGCCATGCTCTCACTTGTCTCACTTCCTCAGACTTCAAGCCTAGCCCATCGAAGGAGTGGTGCAACGGAACATGGGGCGTTCCATGGCTTTCCGGAAACGACAGAATTTCCCCACATGTCCCATGACATGTCCATTGTTTTGTTATAGTTTGTCCCATATCTTCCCCATGTTTCCATGGTTTTCTTCTACGACATGTCCTGGAATTCGACCGTGGAACTGCAATGATCCAGGTATGTCTTGGCAGCAGTACAGCTCTCTGCAAGCAGCTCTGCCCGACCAAGGCCGTGGTGTCCGTGGTGTCCGTGGTGTATGGTGAAACATCGGTCAGGATATGGGCAGTGCGATCGACGCCTGTTGGTTGATGATTGTTTGGGGGATTATACTAGATAATTAATTAATTAATTAATATATATATACAATGTGAGGCCCCCAAGATAGCTAAGTTGGTTTATAACATGTTATAACTCCAATAACTAACTATGGTTTATGGTACTTATAACTATAGTTACTGGGGCTTATAAACCAACTTATAACTGGGGGGCCTCACATTGTATATATATATATATATTTACAGTTTGGGGATTATGAATATTTATGATTCATAATCCAAGAACGGGGAATCCCGCTACTAGCCAGTATTTCATGGAATGACACATATGGGATTTTAAAGAATGCTCTAATATGGCTTTTAGGATCAATAGCAAATATTTTTGTCATGATTGGGAGGATGAAGATCTGAAGAATTCTGAAGATTTGAACATCCATAAATCCCAGCTGTGAACCACCTGACGATTTGAACATATTTGAACCATAAATCCCAGCGAGCCACAGGGGATAAACGATGGGCGATAGCGATACCACCGAGATTGCCCTTACTTACGGATGCCTGATTCATCCACCGCCAGATGTACAGCAGCTGAGTTTGGAGCTGCTCGAGAGGGCGCAGATTTGGCATGGCAAGGTGCCGTGTTACGGCAGGGTTGGAGGGGTGGTTCCACAGGGTAGTCGCCGGTTCTGCAAATAAATCGTCGCCAGCAGGTGGAAAACAAGAAACGGTCGAATCCCATAGTTTATCGTCCTTTTCCCTATCATAAAATAGCATTTTTTTGGGATATTCCCTATTTTCAGAACTATGATACATGGCTGATCATGGCGACGTTGTTATTTTTTTAGTGGCCAGATATATTGAATCCATGGATTTGGAGCTGACTTGTGCAGGCCTGTGACGATGTTCTTCCAGAAGATATCCACCAAGCATTTCAGATGCCTCTTGACGCTGCATAGCTTTTCCTTTGCGGGGGCGGGGAACGCCATGGGGATCTCTTCGGAACCGCGATAAAACACCAGCATAAAATATATCATGTTCAGTGGCTGGAATCCCCATATTTTGCCATACATTTTAACACACACACACATATATATATATATACATACACACCAGCACCCTCTAAGTACCCACCATTAGTGGTCTGTTAGAATGGGTCACCAATCAGCGTCACTGAATTTCTTTTGCTCATTGGTGGCCTGGATGATGAAATCCCCAGGATGTCATCCGTTTCCCTGCCAGGGTATACTGAGATTGGGAACACACACATCCCAATCTTAGAAACCACCAGACCCTGAATCTGAATTGTACAGCACCGTCTACACAAATGGAACATGTAGGCAGTTGTTGCGTGTCATTGCGTGTCATTCTGGTGTCGGTGACCCCCTAAGGTGATGCCTATTGGTGGGTACTTAGGGGTACATATAAACGTGTCATTGGAGCTTCTGGGGTGTTACTGCGTGTCAAAACGTGTCGATTTTGACCATCTGGTGAGACTGGGGTGGTACCCTCAAGGGATATGGTTTGATTGTTTGATGTGATGAACCCTATATGTTATCCTATATTACTATGATGTGTTTTAGTGCCATCATTGACAAGTTGGTTCTTCGAACTGTTTGTGTAAGCCCCCCGCATGTTTTTGGAGATGAATCGCCGTTTGTCATGTTTCTAGGTTCAAGCTCTCAGGTTTATGATTTGTAATAAGTGTAGACAGTGTCCCCCATACGGTTCGGACACGTGGTGTATAGGGTGTTCAGGGGTGCAGGCTTTGGGAACTGAATTGGCAGCTAGCTGGCGCACGCCTGCGCTGCGCAACATCGCCAACGACCTTGTCGTTTCAGCGGTGCGAGGGGTAACTGCGCTGCGCGAAGTCGCTGGCTGCATCGAGAGCGCTGGCAGTGCCCGGGCAGCTCTCCCCCGCAGAGATCCCAATCGCCTGCCTCCACCACCTGAACCACCACGGCCTCCTCGCACTCCTCGCGCCGCTGACCCACCAGGTGATCGGGAACGAAGCCGAGAACGTCGCCGTGAGGTTAAGGATCAAGAGGAAAGCAGTGAGGAAGAGTCTGTGGAAGAAGAGGAAGAAGAAGGTGAGCGCTGGTCTCCTAGAGCCGTGGCAGCCACCCCAAAGAGTGGACCTCCAGCTCGACCACCTGAGCCCGAGCATCCACCTCCTCGACGTAGTGAGGATCAAGCCAGGGACGGACATCACCACAGGCATCATCATTCACACGATCGAGACGGTCATCAGCATAGAGATAACAGGGGAGGCCATCGAAGAGGCAACCGTGCAGGAGCCAAACGTCAGCGTCTTCACCGTCAACTTGAAGATCCTGAGATTCGTGTTCATCGTAGGCCTCCGCGGTCTTTCTGGCAAGAAGACAAACCCTTCGCTGGCCATCGTGGCCCTAGCGGAAGGTGATACCATGAGTACAGAAGAAGGGCTGGAGTTTCAGATTGACTCCAGAGAACAATGGGAAGCTTTGGTTTTGGGAAGAGGCGACATTGTAGAAGTGCACTTGCCTTCTACCAATCACGAGACCTCCGAGGACCTTTGGGCCGCATTTTGGGTTCGAGGTGTGGCCGTCTTACCCGATGGTTCTTATGCAGTGCCGGCAAAAAGCATTGGATGCTCAAACCCAGACTGGACCCGCTACTTCTCAAATGCCTTGAATCGAAAGTTAGGACGCCTTCACGTTTGCTCAAATCCAAGCTGCGAGGTCGAGGGCTATGTGCTTCACGTGAGGAGACTGAAGGTGTTCTCGGCCGAGGGTTTTTACAGACCTTACATGTCACCGTACATCAAGACACAGATGAAGAAGTGGGCAGAAGACAGTGGGGACGAAGGAGAGATGACCGACACACCCCGAGGAGAAGGAACAATGCCACCCTTGCCGGGGGCCGCCACAGCACGCGAGGAATTTCCTCCGCCACCACCTGGAGATATGCCGCTGGCTGGGGGGGCGCCACACCGGGAGGAAGGTCCCGACGCTCCGGCTGGGCGACCCCGAGGTCCCAGGCCTGGCGCCCTTCGTGCTCCTACCAGGGATGTTGGCCGAGTTACAGAGGAGGAGCGCGCCAAGCTCAGAGAGCGTCTGGCCAGCGCCCGAGACAGGATGATGCGTGGTGGTGTGGAAGGGGGCGCTGGCACAGCGGCCGGGCGCACCTCAGATCTATTGGAAGTGCGGGGGTCATCTTCAGAGTCAGGCTATTCAGCCTCTCCGCCTATAAATTCCCCGTCCATCAAGCGCGAGGAGCTGGTCGGACCCAAGCGCCGGGATTTGTCACCAGGCGCTGCAGGACGAGACAAGAGGAGGAAGGAGAAAGCTCCGAAGAAGAGGAAGAGGGTCAGAGCCCTAGAGGACGCTCCCCACGCTGGGGACCTCAATGTTCAACGGGCGCTGGAGGATTCAAAAGGCACTTCTACGCGAGACTTACAGAGTCAGCTTCTGCGCACAGCAGCGGAGAATACGAGGAGGAAGAAAGAGAAGGAGAAACAGGAGAAGAAGCGTCAGGAGAAGAAAGATCCTGGTCTCCAGCTCGTGAAGATCCTTACCAGAGCCGTGCAGCCCCAGGGGGAGCGCCGGAGATCGTCTTCTCAGAAGCGAGATCAGGACAAGAAGAAAGAGAAGAAGAAGAAGAAGGACAAGAGGATGAGACAAGGAGGAGATCCTTCAAGCAGCCCGAGTTCCTCACAGGATGGCTCAGGCTCTTCGAGGAGTTTGCGCGCTCGGAAGGGCGAGAAGGAGAGCTCCTCATCCAGCAGCGACGACAAGAAGATGATCGCTCCATTGAGGCGCCGGTCCAAGAAGAGACCTGGCAGCGTTCTGACCATGTTGCTGGAGCATGCAAGAGCTCAGCTAGACCAATCCTCCAAGGTGGGTATCTCGACCGAGGGGGACCTGGACATTTCAACAGGAGTGAAGATGAGCTCATACTATGCCATCGTGGTCAAGCCGACGCTGGGGAACTCCATGGCCCAGATCAGGGAGCTTCACCACATCTCTCAATGCATCGACTTACTCCGCCAAGGAGATTTAGATTTGCTCGGAGATG
This sequence comes from Cladocopium goreaui, assembly GCA_947184155.2. Lineage (NCBI taxonomy): Eukaryota > Dinophyceae > Suessiales > Symbiodiniaceae > Cladocopium > Cladocopium goreaui. Next base: position 1,088,297 of record CAMXCT020006545.1, on the reverse strand, counting down.
TCTTGGCAGGAAGATTCATCTCCCTGCACCAAAGCGTGCTGGATGGAGGATGGAGCACGGCAAGGCACCTGGAGCTCCTCCCTCTAGAGGAAGGCTCGGCAGCCAGCCCGGAGGTAGTGTTACAGGCGCAGCGGCATGCGAAGCTGGCGGCCAAGGTAGCACCGGGAACCTCCTGGAATTGGGGCGGCGCTGGTCGAGGTCGTGCAGGGAAAGGTCGAGGAAGTTGGTCGGAGCCATCCTTCGACTCAAAAGGCAAAGGCAAGAAGGGTCCCAAAGGAAGAGGAAAGGGCAAGAATTGGGGCCCTGCGCAAGAGAAAGAAAGCGATGCAAGAACCAAGGAGAGGGTGCCCGAGAAGTAGTTGAGGACACCTTGCCTTCTTCTGCGCCGGCTTCGGCCGTTGGCGGCACTAGCTGTGAGACAGGTCTTTTTGGAAGCCCACCTGTGGTCGCTTTGAAAGATGTAATCGCGCTGTGCACATCATACAGACGCATTGGTTGTGTACTGGCGTGGTTGCTAATTACAGATGCGGCCCACCTAGTCTCAGAGGCAGCCGCCATGGAATTCACAAGCTTGTGGAAAACGAAGATCGCCAAGAACAAACCGGCCCGTGCTTCACACAAGGGCGCGGTTTTCCCCATTAGGGAGGGAGAGCTGAAGCATTTGGTTCAGGCTTTCAGGCAGTTGGCTCTGACCGATTTGGTCCGTGAGCCCACCTTAGTGGAGTGGTCAGATAAGGCTTGGGTCTATCTGGCTATCTGCTCGCTCAATCGTTTGGCTGGATTGGGCGGAGTGCCGTCACCCGGGCGCTGGTCGAAGCTCGAGCGCACAGCCGTAGATTCCTTAGAGAGAGCGGCAAAGCGCCGATCTGACCAAGATTTGGCTGTCCCAACCTCGGAGGAGCTCTGGCGAAAAGAACTGGAGAGTCGCCGCATTGGCTATGGGGGTGAAGAGGTGTCCATTTGTCATAAGTTAACGTGGGATCAGATTCTTCCGGGACTTCCCCCTGCTGAACATGGGGGTTGTGTTGATGCTTTGCTTTGGGTTGGCTCTAGAACACGTCATTTTCTTCTTAACCCGGAACTGCTGCTTAAAGATCCCGAAAAAGTTGTCCTTCCTCGAATGCCCGGAAAAATTCACATGGACCCCAAAGACAAGCTCAGAATTGCTTTTGAGCTGGTCCGACGACAGGTTTGCGATTGGATTCCGCTGGACAAGGTTCACAAGGTAGATGGTGTCCCCATTCTTAATGGTTTATTTGGTGTCTCTAAACCTACGTCGCTGGACGATGGGCGCCCCATTCTCAGATTTATAATGAACCTAACAGGGTCCAATTCTACTCAACATCAATTGGAGGGTGGTTCTTCATCCCTACCTGCTATCACTTCTTGGCAAAGCATTGTGGTTGATGAGGGTGAGCAAATTGTTGTGCATCAATCTGATATGTCCAGCGCTTTCTATTTATTTAGACTTCCCCCCTGTTGGCGTCAACATTTGGCCTTTAACATTCTGGCAGATGGCTCTGAAGTTAATGGAGTACCTGGCACAACATACGCTTTGTGTTGTTGCGTGATCCCCATGGGATGGCTTAACTCAGTGAGTATTATGCAGGAGATTTCAGAAAACCTTCTTAATGCTTCGAAACTTCCACAAAGAAATCAGATTTCAAGAGGCAGGATCCTGCCACCCTGGATGAGTGAGATTTTGGATACGGCCTCAGCGGAGAACAAGAGCTGGTGGCATATTTACCTGGACAATTATGCCGGGGCAGAACGCATCACACCTGGTGAGACTGCAGAAGGCGCGTCTATTTGTCATGCAGCTGCGGAAGCCGCTTGGATGGAAGCGGGGGTTGTTTCTTCTTTGAAGAAAAGGGTGACAGGAAGTAGCTTGGCAACAGAGTTGGGAGCTGAAATCAATGGCGATTTGGCCGCATTGGGTCTGTCGACTGAGAAGCTTGTCAAGCTGATCCAATCTACCTTGTGGATGATTTCACAGCCGCGTCTGGGCAGGAAGCTAGTGCAAATCGTGGCTGGGCGCTGGATATTTGCTTTGCAATTCAGACGTCCTTCAATGAGTTTCTTACAAAATACGTGGCGCTTTGTAAATGGACATGGGCCAGCTTCACAGCAGCTGCGACAGGAAGTCAAGAGAGAGTTTCTAGGGTTGGTGTATACCGCCTTTCTTCATCACTGTTTCCTGGGCGCTGGTGTGAGTCCCTCTATTGTATGCACCGACGCATCTGAGCGAGGAGGTTCAGTGGAATATGCCAACAGCTTGGAAGCAGAGGGGTCAGACTTTCTACAAGCTTCAACGGCCCTGGAATCTAGCAGAGCAACTTTGCATTGTCCCATCTTGGTTATTAGTCTCTTTAATGGCATCGGTGGTTGTTTTCGGTGTTACGACATTATTGGGGTCACCCCAGCAGGTCGTATTGCGGTGGACATTGATGACGCTGGTAACAGAGTGACCCAGAGGAGATGGCCTGGCACCCTGCTAGTTAAAGATGTTAAAACTATTGACGCAGCCATGGTTCACTCTTGGAGCCTGAAGTATTTGAATGTCACGGAAGTGCACTTATGGGGAGGCTGGCCCTGTGTTGACTTGAGCGCAGTGCGCTATGGACGTCAGAACTTAGACGGCCCCCAGAGCTCTTTGTTCTGGGAAATTCCTAGGATCAAAGACCTTTTAGAGAAAGAGTTTGGTGCAACAGCCGTCATTAAATATGTTTTGGAAAACGTGGCGTCCATGGACCAGCATGCAGCACAGCAAATCTCTCATGAACTGGGTGTTGAACCGTACAAATTGGATTGCGCTGACGCAGTACCTATGCATAGGCCTCGCTATGCCTGGACGAGTGAGGACCTGACTGGAGTCTTTTCTGATGTCCGCATCACACAGCGAAGGTACTGGTGGGATGTCACAGCTGCTGCTGCTTATCCTAGGACAGAGCAATGGATAACCCCTGGATATGCTTGGGATGGTGAACAAGATGGTTGTATTTTTCCCACGTGCATGAAATCAATCCCACGTACAAGCCCACCTATTCGTCCCGCAGGATTGGAAAAGTGCGACTCAGCCACAAGAGATCGTTGGGCTCAAGATCATTTTCGGTACCCCCCATATCAATACCAAAGACAATACATTATTACTTCTTCAACCACATGGCGATTGCTTAATGCCACTGAAAAAGAGTTGCTGTTGGGTTATGGTTTCAATCACACAATCCTGGCATGGAGCGCCTCACGAAGTAAACAAAACCCTACTGGATTTTCGGATGCCCGGCACAAACTTTTGGGGGATTCTTTTTCAATTTATTCATTTGTGATCCTGGCGGCAACTTGTTGCAGGGCATTCCTGCCTGTCTTGAGCTATCAACACCTTGCTCAGCGAATGGGTATTGCTCCGGGGTTTGTAGCTGCATTTCGTTCTTCATGTCCTTTAAGTCGATCCCTCAAATATGGCTCTTCAGGTTTGGCTGCTAACGATTTTCAAATTGGTGTTGAGCTTTTGAATCGGTTCCTGCTACGAAAAGCAAACCACACGGGATCAGACGTCCGGGTGTTGTCAGGGGAGATCATGAACAACAGGGCATTTCCTCGGCAGTCAGTTTCAAGCACCTGGTGGCAATGGAAGCATGCATTCTCTACTAGATGGAAGAAGAAATCGCATATTAATGTGCTTGAATTGGAAACCATTTTACTGGGTATCAAGTTTCAAATTAGTCGCCTCCATGCTGTTGACCAACGAATTTTTCAATTGACGGACTCATACATTTGTCTTAGTGTTGCTTCAAAGGGAAGGACCAGCAGTCAACAACTTACCAGGGTACTTAATGTCATTTCAGCCCATTTACTTGCGTTTGGACTTCATCTTATAATGGGGCATATTGACTCAGCGGAGAACCCAGCGGACGATGGTTCGCGAAATTAGGGCACCGCGTCTACTCGCTGGAAGGTTTTCCAGGGCAGAGAGGATCCGGCAACGTGCCAAAATACACCTTGACGATGCAGCACTTTCTGACAAAACCCAGGTGAGGTATTACCACGCCTTACGTAAGGTCCTCCCATATGTGGAAAAAGCAACATCGGATGATCATTTGGATATTTGCCTATGTTCCTGGATACGTCGTATGTGGCGTACAGGTGAACCTCTTCTTACCATTGGAGATGGACTGTCAGCTTTGGCATTCTTTCAGCCGTCCACAAGGCGCAAGGTACCACATGCGTGGAAATTGTTCAGTGTTTGGCGCAAAATCGAGATCCCATCAAGGGCACCACCTCTGACATGGGCCCTGGTGGTATCTATGGCTGCATTTGAATGGCAGCATGATCATTTCGAGATGGCAGTTATTTTGCTGCTTTCATTTCATTGTTTGTTACGTACTGGTGAACTGTTAGCCGTCAAAGCCGAAGATTTTCATTTGGGTCGTAAATCTGGAGTCCTTTCTTTGTACAATACCAAAAGCGGTGTCCGTTTCAATGCCAATGAGGCAGTCAGTATTACCAATGCTCTGGTTCTGGAAATGATTCGTATCTTGATTGATGTCCGCAGAGCTAATAACCTGTCTGCACTTCCTATTTGGTCTCGCTCTCCTGCCCAATTCGCCAAAGGTTCAAGGAATTATGCAATATTATGAAGATTGATCACCATGAATTTCGTCCTTATAGCCTCAGACGTGGGGGCGCAACAGATTATTTTCAAAGGACTCGATCGATGGAAGCTACATTGGTACGTGGGCGCTGGGAATCATCCCGAGTAGCCCGTCTTTACATCAGTGACGCCTTGAGTTTCCTACCTTCTATCAAACTTTCTGCACATACACAGTCATTTATGGCCGCTTATAATTTTGATTCTTACACAAAATGAGTGTCTCCTTTTGCATGGACACAAGTTGGGGAGCGTGGAAACAGACGTTTGTGAGACATTTTTCATTTTCCTACCATGGATTTTGAAGCAAAACCATGACACTGGAAGTTTTCTCTACCATGAGATGAATTGCAATAACAGTGTCAAGATCTCTACCATGAGATCGCCGTCAATTAACTGAATGAATCCCTGCCCAAGGCAGGATCATTTTTCAGGCGAGACTTTCTGGTCTCTTTGCAAAGCCTAATCTTGGCGATCAGTGGAGAAAAGAGAAGGGGAAGGCGCACACAAGTATTGTTAAGTACCCTCCAATGAGCGTCACCTAGGGGATCCAAATTCAAGCGGTAGGAATTCCAATCAACCCAATCAACCCCAATTTGCCAAGCCCCAGCTGTGAAGAATTTTACCTTAGGATCCAGGAGCACCGACGACGCTTGCTGTCGCTCCATCAGTTGATGTATGCGGAGGCGATTTCGATACCGACAGAGATGTTTGGTATTTCTTTGCATTGAAATCAGCAATTTTTGGGTAGGGTGTGGCTGAGAATCATGTATCCTTCCCAGGATTATGAGTAACCAGTGGATGTAGCCGTATATGCCCTATGAAGAACCCTATTTTCTGACAAATCCATATCAAGTCATCCATTGTTTGTCTAAACCATGTTGTTTTTGTCTAAGACTATCCGTTTAACCGTTTGTTGATAATTATTAAACACTATTGAGCACATTTGGTGGTGGCATGAGTTCATGTTTGTTCGGGTCAAGAACAACCATTTCATGGGATGGCAACGTTCTTCGATTTCGCCGTTGGGGTCCCAATCCTTGCAGGTTGCGCAAGCACCCTTTCAACTTGTGAATCCTGCATTCCTAGACATGGTAAAATGATGTAAAATGATCAATCGCTTGTCAGTTTGCTACGATTTTAAGTGGTGCTTATCATTGCTGATTTCCAGAAACCTCGACCCTCGATTGAACTAACAACTCCAAGTTTCCCACAGGTCAGATCCCCATGTTCACCAATGTGTTGATTGATCCCTTCCCCCAAACAAACTAACCCCACCCTCCCCAAATAATAAACACTGCAGGTAGTTTTTATTATTGGGGGGTATTGATTAATTATTAGGGATAATAAGTTTAAAACCTTAACAATAAAAAACAACTTTTCCGATTTCAACATCAATTAAATTTTCCTTTATAACGCAATTAAAATATTGCCAAACATTGGTTTTCGAAGGGGGCCCATATAATAAATTAAAAGCCCTAATATAAAAAAACTAAAAAATCGGAAGGACCCTAATAATAAACACCCGGGTTTGACTAGTTTTTATTATTAGGGGGCGAAACCCACAAATGGTAGTTTTTCTTTTAAATTGTGTTCTAAAGGGGATAAATTGAAAGTCAAATTGGCCAATCTGAATTTTTCCAAAATTGGAGATGGACCCTAGTTTTTATTTTTTTGGGGGGGAATTAGTAATAGGGGGAAGGGATTATATCAGATACCCTCTGGTAAACGTTTACACAGCTACTGAAAATGGCCCATTTATAGTTGATTTACCTATTAAACATCGTAATTTCCCACACTTATGTAAACGTTTACCAGAGGGTAATTAGAGTCCGGTTTATATTTGCTATGCATGCGCAACCCCCCATTTTTTTCCGGTTTACCCATTCACAACCTGTCCCTCCTTACACAACTGTATATGTTATTGATCATCAAAATTGGAGGGTTACAGTTACACCCTCATTTGTTGGTGAAATACCCATTTATACGGGTATACTCCCGTTCTTTGTACAGGCCATAGCCATATAATAACAATATTTTCAAACAGGTAAAACCGGTAAAACTCAATTTAACCTTGCATTTTTGATTGGTCACAATCATTGATCAGGCAGGGATATGTATGCTGTATATTGCTGTATGCATATATGTATATATACATATTATACAGATGTATTTCAGGTATTTGGTTACCTCATGTTTTTGCCAGCGGACAGAAAACCATGCTCGTAAAACTCACGCTTTTTAGAACATGCAACTACGTTGCTAACTTATTGTTTTCTATGAACCACTTCCAATTACGTTACTAACTTCTCTAACCACTTGCATGGGGCGGGGTGGGGTGGGATGGGGTAATCCCCAGAAATTCTTGGGAAAACCTTGGGAGAATCATTTAAGTCGATGAGTTTTCCATAGTGGTCCAGTCATTTTCTGGCGTTTTCCCAACATTATAATTCGTTTTCTTCATAGTTTTCCCTAGTTTTCCATAGTTTTTTCCATACTTTTTCATTCCAATCATTTTCCCAATATCGATTCCACTGTTGCTGGTGCCCGCCCTGTCTAGGCCATGTTGGGCCTTGGTGAGGATCCGCAAACGCGCGAGGTGGGGTCATCTGTTTGGGTCATTTTCTGTGGAAAGATGGTGACTTTAACCAACCAAAAATGATGTTTATTGAATGGCATTTCAATGGTGATATAATGATGTAACTAAACAAAATATACCAAAAATGGTGTTTGATGGCATGTAAATATATTAAAATGGGATGTGATTGGGGATCGGGAATATCACCAACAATATGGGGATACAACGGGATTTAGTCCTATGCAATGACCTGAATGTGACGTCCCCGCAACGGAATGATGATTAGTAAGGGACATAATCCCCACTTATTTCAGCTACTTTCAGGTTGGTGAATGATTATAATTCAGCCAGATATAGTAATCCTCAAGTAGATAAGTAGATAAATTTAATGTTGAAAGTAAACAATATTATAAAATTGTAGTATGTTTTTCATAGTATATTCACTTTAGGATGATAATAGATAGAGATAGATAGATTTAGAGACATATAATGATATGTATCAACATTACATATGTATATAGATATATATATATAGAATTAGTGTTGGTTGGATTCTATTGCAACACAGATATTCCTAGCTGCACTCAAGCATCTTAACATGTTTGCCAGCGGTATGTATGCAGATCAGTCGTTCGGACATCAACATGCAGCACCAACCCAGACTGTGGACCTTATAGGAGTTTTAAAACAAATGAGTATCAATCACTGAAGAGAGTGGAAATCATATATTTATTAGTATTTAGTAGTGATACATGTCTTAGTATCTAAATATGCTATCAGCATACAAAAAATGTTATCTATTAGATCATCTATATGATAATATCTGATGATATGTTGGTTATTTTTCTGTTATATATCTGTTATATCAATCTCAACCGGCAATGCTTCTCCAGGCGACGTGTCGAGTCACAACGGAACTCGCCAGGCGGCACATTGGTCAGCCCTGCAGGCCGAGATGCAGCTGCTTCGGAGGAACATGGGCTGGGCGTGACAAAAAGACCGCCACCGCAGCTGCTTCGGACGAAAATTTGATGGGATCCATGTTACCATTGGGATGATGAATGAATCACAATATATGGAAACAAGGTGGGCCAGAGAACCCAAAAGCAAGACGGCACACAGCACGCCTTTTCTTGAAAATCTTGGGGTGTGGCCAGCTGTGCTCTGCACGAAATCGACGTAAGATCTTTGCTTAAACATCGTGCGCACTGATGGTATCAGGGGCCACGATTCACCACAGCATGCTGTGTCAGCTACGCCTACAGTCTTCTAGTCGCTATTTCTGTTAATGTAATTAACTCTATCCCATCTGTCTAGTCGCTATCTATTTCTGCGTTCTCGTTTAGTTTGCTTCGCCGCAGAGGGAGCGAGCACGAAGCGTGGACGGACAGAACGAAATGAAAATTAAACGACAGAGGGAGCTGACCAAAAGAGCATGAAAACGAAGATATATATGAAGGTGACAGATGGCAAATGATCATGAAAAATGAGACATGATAAAAGATGGGTAAAGACTTCTCTGTACAAAAGCTTCTTTGCATAAAAGCTTCTGCAAGTAAAAGCTTCTGTGGGCAAGAACTTCTCTGTGTAAAGGTTTTTGGTGTAAAAGCTCTTGTGTGTAAAATCTTCTGTGTAAAACGCGCTCTGTGTGTAAAAGTTTCTGTTTGCGAAAGTTTCTTTGCGTACCAGCTTCTGTCTGTAAAAGCTCCTCTGTGTTAAGGTTTTGTTTGTGTAAAGCTTCTGTGTGCAAAAGCTTCTCTGTGTAAAAGACTTCTCTGTGTCAAAGCCTCTGAGTGTACAAGCTTCTCTGTGTAAAAGTTCCTCTGTGTAAAAGCTCCTCTGTGAAAAAGCCGCTCTGTGTAAAAGGCTTCTGTGTGTAAAAGCCTCTGTGTGTGCAAGCTTCTCTGTGTCAAGACTTCTTTGTGTAAAGATTTCTCTGTGTAAAAACTACTCTGTGTAAACGCTTCCGTGTAAACTCTTTCCTGTGTAAACGCCTCCGTGTGTAAAGACTTCTCTGTGTAAACCCGTCTGTGTGTAAAAGCTCCTTTGTTTAAAGGTTTTTTTGTGTTAAAAGCTTCTGTGTGTAAAACCTTCTGTGTGTAAAAGTTTCTGTGTGTAAAAGCTTCTGTGTGTAAAGGTTTCTGTGTGTAAAAGCTTCTGTGTATTAAAAAAACCTTATGTAAAAGCTTCTGTGTAAAAAAGCCCCCTGTGTGTACAAGCTTCGCTGCGTAAAAGCTGCTCTGTGTAAAAAATCTGTGCGCCGTAAAGTTGTCTGTTTGTAAAACCTCCTCTGTGTGTGTGAAAGCGTCTGTGTGTACAAGATTCTGTGTGCAAAAGCTCCTCTGTGCAAAGACTTCTCTGTGTACAAAGCTTCTGTGTGTGAAAGTTTCTGTGTGTAAAAGCTTTCCTGTGTAAAAGTTTTCTTGTGCAAAAGCTCCTGTGTGAAAAACTTCTCTGTGTAAAGGCTTTTTTGTGTAAAAGCTTCTGTGTGTACAAGCTGCTCTGTGTTAAAGTTTCTGTGCGCCGAAAGAACGTCTATCTGTAACACCTTCTGCGTGTAAATCTCGTTTGTGTAAGGACTTCTCTCGTAAAAGCTCCTCTGTGTCAAGACTTCTTTGTGCGAAAGGCTTCTCTCTGTAAAAGCCTTTGTGTGTACAGGCTTCTCTGTCTCAAGACTTCTCTGTGTAAAGACTTCTGTGTGTAAAAGCTACTCTGTGCAAAAAAGCTTCTGTGCGTAAAGGCTTCTGTGTCAAGACTCCTCTGTGTCTCTGTAAACGCGTCTGTGTGTCAAAGTTTCTGTGTAAAGGCTTTTTTTGTGTAAAAGCTTCTCTGTGCATGTCCCATTTTTCAGCCTTTGCAAACCGTTTGACCGGTCTTGGGACCATTTGACCAGTCTTGGGTCCACAATTTTTTCAGGCCAATCGCAATGATGGCATTTGTCCTGAAAAAACCCGTGCCAACAGCTCTGCCGCAAACTATTTTCAAGGTTTCCTATCCGTCCAGCATGTTGTCTCGCTCCCTCCAGCGAAGCTCTCCGCAAGCTATTTCCACGGTTTTGTCCCGTCCAGCATGCTGTCTCGCTCCCTCCCAGCAACCCAGAACCTCCAACCTTTGTTATTTAGTGAAACCGTTCCTAATTAGTGAAACCTCTCCTAATCAACCTATCTTATTTAAGAGAGATTGCCTTAATTAAGAGTTTTCCTTTCTTAATAAAGAAAATCATCTTTAATTAAGGTAATATTTAAGAAAGGTTCTGCTATTTAAGGGAAGGTTTTCTTAATTAAGAAAGGTTCCTTAGTAACAATCTTCCTTAATTAAGCTAACCTTCCTTAAATAACTCAAGCGAGGTTACCTTAAATGTTAAATAAAGGAGGTTGGAGTTCCTGGGAAGGCTCTCCGCAAGCTATTTCCACGGTTTCCTCTCCATCCAGCACGCTGTCTCGCTCCCTTCCAGCGAAGCTCTCCGCTAGCTATTTCCACGGTTTCCTGTCCATCCAGCATGCTGTCTCCCTCCCTCCCAGCGACGCTCTCCGCAACCTATTTGCACGGTTTCCTCTCCGTCCAGCACGCTGTCTCGCTCCCGCCCAGCGAAGCTCTCCGCAAGCTATTTGCACGGTTTCCTCTCCGTCCAGCATGCTATCTCGCTTCCTCCCGGCGAAGCTCTCCGCAACCTATTTGCACGGTTTCCTCTCCGTCCAGCATGCTGTCTCGCTCCCTCCCAGCGAAGCTCTCCTTAACCTATTTCCACGGTTTCCTCTCCGTCCAGGATGCTGTCTCGCTCCCTCCCAGCAAAGCTTTCCGCAAACTATTTGCACGGTTTTCTCTCCGTCCAGCATGCTGTCTCGCTCCCTCCCAGCGAAGCTTTCCGCAAGCTGTCTCCCTCCCTCCCAGCTCAGCAAGCTATTTCCACGGTTTCCTATCCGTCCAGCATGTTATCTCGCTCCCTCCCAGCGAAACTCTCCGCAAGCTATTTTCACACTCTCCTCCGTGCAGCATGCTGTCTCCCTCCCTCCCAGTGAAGCTCTCCGCAACCTATTTGCACGGTTTCTTCTCCGTCCAACATGCTGTCTCGCTCCCTCCCAGCGGACTTTCCCCAAGCTATTTCCACGGTTTTCTCTCCGTCCAGCATGCTGTCTCGCTCCCTCCCAGTGGAGCTCTCCGCAAGCTATTTTCACGGTTTCCTCTCCGTCCAGCATGCTGTCTCGCTCCCTCCCAGCGAAGCTCTCCGCAAGCTATTTGGACGGTTTCCTCTCCGTCCAGCATGCTATCTCGCTTCCTCCCAGCGAAGCTCTCCGAAACTATTTCCACGGTTTCCCATCCGTCCAGTTGTCTCGTTCCCTTCCAGCGAAGCTCCCCGCAAGATATTTGCACGGTTTCCTCTCCGTCCAGCATGCTGTCTCATCCTCTCGCGCTTCCTCCCAGCAAAGCTCTCCGCAAGCTATTTCCACAGTTTTCGTCTCCGTGCAGCATGCTGTCTTGCTCCCTCCCAGCGAAGTTTCCTCAAGCTATTTCCACGGCATCATCCCGTCCAGCATGCTGTCTCGCTCCCTTCAAGCGCAACTTTCCGCAAGCTATTTGCACGCTTTCTTCTCCGTCCAGCATGCTGTCTCGCTCCCTCCCCCCGAAGTTTCCCCAAGCTATTTCCACGGTTTTGTCCCGTCCAGCATGCTGTCGCGCTTCCTCCCAGCACAGCTTTCCGTCCAGCATGCTGTCTCGCTCCCATCCAGCGCAGTTTCCCCAAGCTATTTTCCACGGTTTTGTCCCGTCCAGCAGCATGCTGTCTCGCTCCCTCCCCGCGCAGTTTCCCGAAGCTATTTCCACGGTTTTGTCCCGTCCAGCATCCGGTCTCGCTCCCTCCCAGCGAAGTTTCCCCAAGCTATTTTCCACGGTTTTGTCCCGTCCGTCCAGCATGCTGTCTCGCTCCCTCCCAGCGAAGTTTCCCCAAGCTATTTCCACGGCTTCATCCCGTCCAGCATCCAGTCTCGCTCCTTCCCAGCGAAGTTTCCCCAAGCTATTTGCACGGCTTCATCCCGTCCAGCATCCGGTCTCGCTCCCTCCCAGCGCAGTTTCCCCAAGCTATTTCCACGGCTTCATCCCGTCGAGCATCCGGTCTCGCTCCGTCCCAGCGCAGTTTCCCCAAGCTATTTCCACGGCTTCATCCCGTCGAGCATCCGGTCTCGCTCCCTCCCAGCGAAGTTTCCCCAAGCTATTTCCACGGCTTCATCCCGTCCAGCATCCGGTCTCGCTCCTTCCCACCGAAGTTTCCCCAAGCTATTTCCACGGCTTCATCCCGTCCAGCATCCGGTCTCGTTCCCTCCCAGCGAAGTTTCCCCAAGCTATTTCCACGGCTTCATCCCGCCGAGCATCCATTCTCGCTCCCTCCCAGCGAAGTTTCCCCAAGCTATTTCCACGGCTTCATCCCGTCCAGCATCCGGTCTCGCTCCTTCCCAGTGCAGTTTCCCCAAGCTATTTGCACGGCTTCATCCCGTCCAGCATCCGGTCTCGCTCCCTCCCAGCGAAATTTCCCCAAGCTATTTCCACGGCTTCATCCCGTCCAGCATCCGGTCTCGCTCCTTCCCAGCGCAGTTTCCTCAAGCTATTTCCACGGCTTCATCCCGTCCAGCATCCGGTCTCGCTCCCTCCCAGAGAAGTTTCCCCAAGCTATTTCCACGGCTTCATCCCGTCGAGCATCCGGTCTCGCTCCCTCCCAGCGCAGTTTCCCCAAGCTATTTCCACGGTTTCATCCCGTCGAGCATCCGGTCTCGCTCCCTCCCAGCGCAGTTTCCCCAAGCTATTTCCACGGCTTCATCCCGTCGAGCATCCGGTCTCGCTCCCTCCCAGCGCAGTTTTCCCAAGCTATTTCCTTGGCTTCATCCCGTCGAGCATCCGGTCTCGCTCCCTCCCAGCACAGTTTCCCCAAGCTATTTCCACAGCTTCATCCCGTCGAGCATCCGGTCTCGCTCCCTCCCAGCGCAGTTTCCCCAAGCTATTTCCACGGCTTCATCCCCTCGAGCATCCGGTCTCGCTCCCTCCCAGCGCAGTTTCCCCAAGCTATTTCCACGGCTTCATCCCGTCGAGCATCCGGTCTTGCTCCCTCCCAGCGAAGTTTCCCCAAGCTATTTCCACGGCTTCATCCCGTCGAGCATCCGGTCTCGCTCCCTCCCAGCGAAGTTTTCCCAAGCTATTTCCCCAAGCTATTTCCACGGCTTCATCCCGTCGAGCATCCGGTCTCGCTCCCTCACAGCGCAGTTTCTCCAAGCTATTTCCACGGCTTCATCCCGTCGAGCATTCGGTCTCGCTCCCTCCCAGCGAAGTTTCCCCAAGCTATTTCCCCAAGCTATTTCCACGGCTTCATCCCGTCGAGCATCCGGTCTCGCTCCCTCCCAGCGAAGTTTCCCCCAGCTATTTCCACGGCTTCATCCCGTCCAGCATCCGGTCTCGCTCCGTCCCAGCGCAGTTTCCCCAAGCTATTTCCACGGCTTCATCCCGTCGAGCATCGGGTCTCGCTCCCTCCCAGCGCAGTTTCCCCAAGCTATTTCCACGGCTTCATCCCGTCGAGCATCCGGTCTCGCTCCCTCCCAGCGCAGTTTTCCCAAGCTATTTCCACGGCTTCATCCCGTCGAGCATCCGGTCTCGCGCCCTCCCAGCGCAGTTTCCCCAAGCTATTTCCACGGCTTCATCCCGTCGAG